>JAOVYX010021905.1:0-15199 GCA_035668315.1 Drosera spatulata | reverse complement strand
TTCACCCGTGACGATGACTCAAGAAGTTTGGCTAGAGTTCAGTCTCAATGACTTTCACTTGACATTCGATAAAATTCAAAGAACGGAAATCACGTTCAACCTCCTTCACAATAGTTCCAGCATAAGGAGATGATGACAGTGTCGGGCTCAATCTCCACACCACATGAAACATGTGCAGTATTCAACCTTTATTTTTGAATATTCGTTCATTGTTGGTTCTCATTTCGTTCATTTGTATCGCTAGGCATGCAATGTAATCTCCAATCTATTCTAGTACTTCCTTTAGCATATGTTATGATGAGATTATTTGATATCATACATGCATTATAATCACTGGTACTTGTATTTACAAACATACTAGTTTATTTGAAAAACATAGTTCTGCATACATATGAATATACTGTTTATTTACAAGGCATTGTTCTCTATGATTTGATTTGTTCTAATCCCAGTAATGTCCCCACACTAAACACGTTAGACAGTATTCCGGTCCCGAATACAATTGCATGGTCATATATTTACGTTTAATATCTCGTTTCTATTCGTAAGGATCATCGTCACATATACACTTTTAGATTTAACAGCAGGAAGCAGAAAGCAGGAAGCAAAAAGTAAAAAGCAGAAAGCAGAAAGCAGAGAGGAGAGAGCAGAAAGTAGAAAGCAGGAAGCAGAAAATATAAAGCAGAAAGCAGAAAGTAGAAAACAGAAAGGAGAAAGCAAAAAACAGAAAGCAGGAAGCCATAGCTCTTTTATATGCCTCCACCCGCTTAAAACGCACACATACACATACGTAACACTATCATACATATATACCCTAATATGCACATATTTCACACCATGTGCTTTCATCATCACACAAACGCATGCCCACAGAACAACATAGCACACACATGAATCACACTTCATAAATCAACGCAAAACGCATCATTGATCTTCATAAGGACAGTGGCGACGATCGCGTAAGGAGACACCCTCATAACGAGCCGAAATCGAAGATTAGGTTATCTCAACGTTTGTTTTCCCTCGACTCGCTGCTGTTCTCCGCTTCTTGGTTTGTCAACTCCTCGTCACATCCTGTCGTGTCCTACCCCTGGCGTGGCTGTTGGAAGTGATGATGATCGTGATAGCCCGACGTGTTGATGATGATGAACTGGAGGTACGATGGGTTATTACTGCGGTGATGAGGCTGTGGTTGATGATACGAGGTGGTGGCTGCGATGTTGGTGAGATGGTGATTGGTGGCTGGTGGATGAGGTTGATGAGCGTGTGTAGGGCGGTGACCGTGGTGTGCTTGTAGAGGAAATCGGAAAGAGAGTGGTGCTAGCTGTTTGGTGTGAAGAAGTGAAGATAGAAAATGGAGATGATGGTGAGGCATAGGGATGGTGATCAGATGATGAGAGACGGGGTGTTGGTTGATTGAGTGATGATGATTGTGGTGGATGGCAGCGACTCTCGAGGTGGGCGAAGCAGACGCCATTCACGGGGAAGGCATCTTGGCGGAATACGACGCCGGCTTGTGCAGGAGTAGAGGAATTTGGGTGGTGGATTTGTGTGTTTATAAATTATTGGAATTCATTTCCTCGTTTCATTTTTATCGATCTAATTTTATTCATATTTCGTTATATTATTTTATCGAAAAAATATGTCCGCAATTAAACAAAATTATTTTTAACTTAATGACGTTCGTTTCACTAAAAATTTTGAATATTTCTGAGATTGTATTTTATTAGTCTAAGTACGTTTATTATATCATTATAACGTTATATGTTTATTATGTCGAACATGTACTTTTATTAAATACGTACGTTATATCGTTATAACGTTATGTTTAACGATAAGCATTTGTTATATTATTTGCACATTTATAACGTTATGTGCTCGTTATTTTTATTCATACGCTAACATATAACGATTCGTTTAATGTTATATTTATCCGTTCATTTATTAATATATTAAATATATTTAATATCAAATTTTCGGGGTATTACATCACCCCCAACTTTTAGAAAGTTTCGTCCTCGAAACTTTTCTTTTAGTACGATTTTAGAGGTTAAATTTTCATGAAATTTTAGGGGCATTACATGGGTATTTGTCAGATCCACACAAAGCAAAATAGGTTATGTGTTTATTTTTGGAGATACGGCAATAAGGTGGATATCGGTGAATCAGACTCTTATAGTAATATCTTTCAACCATTCACAACTTATTGCATTACACGAGACTAGCCGAGAATGTGTATCACTGAGATCCATGATATAACATATATAAAAGTCTTGTGGGATGCCTTCAGTTAAAGGAAAGCATACAATCTTATAAGAAGATAAATGCAATTTGTGTTGCACAACTCAGAGAAGGCTATATCAAAGACAACATAAAAAAGCATATATCACCAAAATTCTTCTGGTCACATGATTTTCAGAAGGATGGGATCATCGATGTGCGATAAATCCGTTCAAGTGACAACTTGATAGATTGATTTACAAAAACATTATCGGAAACAACCTTATGAAGCTCAGACATAAGATAGGAATGAGAAGGCTTGATAATCTTCTTGAACAAAATTCCAATATTTAAGGGAGTTTTGTTTGAGGGAGAGATTATACTCTCTTTTTTTCGTCGGGGTTTTTATCCCATTGAGTTTTTTCTGACAAGGTTTTAACGAGACATTATTAATAGGTGATAAATACATCAAGGAGAGTGCTGTAAATTATTCAAATATAATTATCCTTTGAAAATGATATATTTATGCCTATGTCTAGATATTTTTTTTAGATCTCATCTATTTTGAGGCTATTAAAAAGGTTTATCTAATTAGCTATTAATTAGACCTAATCATCTTAATTAAATGAGAAAAGTAGGTGTTGATAAATCATCTTGAGTCCTATAAATAGAGTTCATTTGTAAGGTGTTATGTACACATTTTTTAGAGAAAAAAACTTCTCTTTCTCTCTCTATATTCGTTCTCTAAAATATTTAATTATTTTGTTAATTCCGACGTCTATCGTCCGATGAAATCAAACCGAATTTATTGACGAATCATTTCAACCGATGAAAACACTTTTTCTATAACAGAGTTCATTTTTCTTACTATTTTTCAAGTTTATTCTACCTCTAACGTTAGCAGCAGATTTCAGCATTGATATCGTAAGGGTGGAGCATTCAGGGGATGTTTTGACGCAATTGGGAGAGTCGATGTCAATGAGTGAATATGCAAGTTTTATAAAGAGGATACAAAACAAACTAACTACGGTATCTGCATGGAAAGTCTCTTGGGCGGCGACCTGGAGATTGTCGGTGGTCTGCTGTGCTCGCATGTCTTTCATTTGAGTTGTCTTCAAAAGTTGCTGTGGAGGACGAAGAGTAGCCCACTTTGATTCAAGTTCAACGACTACCTTTAAACTAGTTTTCAATGAATCCAGTTTCTATGCGACCAGCTTCGATGAAGATTTTGGAAATGGAGAAGTCTGATTTACTGACTAATTAGTCTGATTGATAGAATGATTGTTTTCAAAATTATTCTTGGTGATGCATTGACGAATTCTATGTGACGGTGATAACAACTGCACACTTTGTGATGTATAATATTGATAGTCACGTGAGTCAAGATTATAGTAAAAAATAAGTCAAGTCAAATACTTTCTTTCAATGATAAAAAAGGAAGAGTCAACATAAGAGAAATAAGCCTTGAAAGATAAGGAAGATGGGTCTTGAAAGATAAGGGAAAAACTCACCCAATTAGGATTTTCTTTCCTATAAATACCCTTCATCATTTCTAAGGAGATACTCTCTCTTATTCTCAATCTCCTCCACATTCCATCACTTTTTCTTATTTTCTCTCTCACCAAGATCGGCACACACTGACTTGAGTGTCGGAGCGAGTGTCCGAGGTATGCACCTCAGTCTCCCAGCTTGCGACGTTTTCTTGTTTCTTGGTGTGCATATTGTTCGACGCATTCTCAGATTGGTCCCGCATCATCAGATCAGTCCGACATACGACCGGACCATCATACAATCCGACCAAATCCAAAAGATCGGACTAGCTGTGACAAACAAATATATAGGTAGTCCAATGACTAAATTTTACGATATGCAGGTAACGTTTTTTTCAGTCATACAATTGAAACGATTCACAGAATAATGATGAACCATGAAAGATCTAGAGAAGCCACTGAACAAATACTGACCTAAGAAGCTGACTACCCAATGTTATTGAAAGCAACTGCGATGTTTAGATATCATCAGTTTCATAGATATATATATAGAAGTAGCAAGATGTCCTGACGAGTAGGTTAAGTCGTTTTTTTCTCATAATCATGGTCATGGTTCGACATCGTCTGAAGGTTTTAAAAATAATCTTTTCTATTTTATTCATTTTGAGAAACGTTATTGCACAATTTATGTCAAAATACACACTAATAATTATGAATATTCAAAAAGTTACAAATAAATGGATTTGTAAAATATGTGTCATGACACATGCGTATCTAGTTAAAATCTAATAATTGAGATTAATAATGTTTATTTTGAGTTTTATCCATCTTACTTTCTTGTTAACGATAACAACACTCACAAAAATCTTCTCTCTAGACCGAGTAACAATGACCTCTACAATCTCACTGTTTCTTTCCGTTCTTCTTCAACTGTTCACCTTAATGCTAAAAGTTCTTTGGACACTTGGCATCATCGTCTCGGTCATCCCCATGATTGGACCCTTCATCATATTTTAAATTCCAATAAGTTACCATGTTAATCTACACGGCTACGCCACCTTTGTAATGCATGCCAACTCGACAAATCTTGTTGCCTTCATTTAAGTTCTCCAAATAGAAGAAGTTATTTTCTGCTTGATTTAATATTTAGTGATGTTTGGGGACCATCCCATATTTTCTCTATTGATGGTCATCTTTATTATATTATCTTGTGGATGATTATACCAAATATACTTGGTTTTATCCTCTTGGTCGTGAATGTGATGTGTTCACTATTTTTCCTCAATTCCTCACTTGAGTGGAACGACAATTCTCTCGCAAACTAAAATCTATTCAAACCGATTGGGTTGGTGAATATCGTGCCTTATCCTCTTATTTTGAAATCTTGGCTTTCATTATCCCTTATCTAACCTTCATGGTCAATAAACGATATTAAAGCTGAAATCTGCTGCTAACGCTAGAGGTAGAATAAACTTGAAATATGGTAAGAAAAATGAACTCTGTTGTAGAACAAGTGTTTTCACCGGTTGACCTGATTCGTTAATAAATCCGGTTTGATTTCGTCGGACGATAAACGTTGAAATTAACAAAATAATTAAATAATTTAGAGAGCGAATATAGAGAGAGAAAGAGAAGTTTTTTTCTCTAAGAAATATGTACACAACACCTTACAAATGCATTCTATTTATAGAACTCAAGATGATTAATCAACACCTAATTTTCTCATCTAATTAAGATGATTAGGTTTAGTTAATAGCTAATTAGATAAGCCCCTTTAATAGCCTCAAAATAGGTGAGATTTAAAAAAAATATCTACACTTAGATATAAATACATTATTTTCAAAGAATAATTATATTTGAATAATTTACAGCACTCTCCCTTGATATATATATTTATCACCTATTAATATTGTCTCGTTAAGTCATTAGGTTAGAAATAATTTTGCTTAATAACGGGCATATTTTTTGATAAAATAATATAACAAAATATGAATAAAAATAAAACGAAGAAACGAATTCCAATAATTTATAAACACACAAATCCACCGTCCAAATTCCCCCACTCCTGCATAAGCCGACGTCGCATTCCGCCAAGATGTCTTCCCCGTGCATGGCGTCTGCTTCGCCAACCTCGAGACCCGTTGCCATCCACCACAATCATCATCACTCAATCAACCAACACCCCGTCTCTCATCATCTGATCACCATCCCTACGCCTCACCATCATCTCCATTTTCCATCTTCACTTCTTCACACCAAACAGCCAGCACCACTCTCTTCTCTGATTTCCTCTACAAGCACACCACGGCCACTGCCCTACACACGGTCATCAACCTCATCCACCAGCCACCAATCACCACCTCACCAACATCGCAGCCACCACCTCGTATCATCAACCACAGCCTCATCGTCGCAACAACAACCAGCCGTACCTCCATTTCATCATCATCAACACGTCGGGCCATCACGATGGTCATGTTCCCAAACTCTATTGGCACTATGCCTTTGAAACAACGGTTTATATCATTAATCGCATGTCATCCTCCGTAGGTGATAATCAATCTCTATTTCAACTTGTTCATCATTATCCATCCAATTATCAATTCCTCAAGATATTTGCTTATCTATGCTATTCTTACCTTTGTCCCTATAATCATCATAAAATGGATTATCGCTCCTTACCATATATATTCCTTGGTTATAGTCTATTGCACATGGGTTATCATTATCTTCACATTCCTACCAATCGCATGTATATAACACGTCATGTCCGTTTCGATGAATTATATTTTTTCTTTTCTACAATAACCTCCTCACGTGACACTACCTCTTCATCTCTTCAAAAACAATTCACAGCTTGGGCCACTGCTCCACTTTCATCGGTCCAAACACATCCATCTCAGTCGGTCTCTCTCCCACTGTAACGCCTCGACTTTCAGTACCGGAAGACACGTGAACGTTATGTCGTCACGAACCCAATCCGTGACAAGGTCAAATAAATCAAATGGGTATAGGGATATAGAAATCAAGGAAACTAAAAGCAGTAGCCACATTCATAGCTTACAATTTTCGAATACCTGTTTTGGTTACAGCATTTATGCAAAAACTATCTGGGTCGAATATTAAATTAAATAATAATAGGCATCCGATTTGCTATTATATCCGAAGCACGTGAGATCAACTATATGCATGCAAGCTCACACTAAGAGGCTTCAGATACTGTTGGGGGCATACGTGCAATTGAAATACATATCCGTGAGCTAATGAACCTCAGTAACCTCAGGTGTATAAATTCCAATTACAGGGAACTTCCGCTAACGGTTATGACGACCGTCGAAAGTCCCTAAAATATTTTTATATATGATAGAAAAATATGGGCGCCATATCAAATAACATCGTTTTATATTGTTTTATATGGCTTCGTATCGCTTTTAAGAGTCATTCCTTTCTTTAGCATTTATTTAGGGTTCATGACTTGACTCAAAAGCGGCAACTCCAAGGATATGACCGACTCGGAGTACAGAGATAAAGTGTCAATCGTTAGCCGGGCTATCCAATAGATTATGTTTTCGCACCTGCCTACTCCGTGCGTCGCCTTGCACCTCTTGTGTGTATTCAATGAGGCATCGTATGCCAGCATTAAGATAATTTGGGCCTCCCTGCAGAGAGCAACCCGTGGCCCCGTCACAACGACGTAGATGCCCATCGCTTCCTAGTTAGTTCTCACCCGTGACGATGACTCAGAGGATAATACTGGAGTGCAATGACTCAATAATGTCACCAAGACTATTCAAGGATGCAACAAATGATCGCAATGGATCAAAGAAGGGACGTAATGTTCGACCTTCTCAATAATTTCAGGGAAAACGACCAACAACGGATCCAAGAAGGGATGTCAATGTCGACCTTGTCAGTTCAGAGATGCGATATTTCTTATTCGCTTTTTCATTAGTTCACATGGATAGTGTAACTATGTTTTACATCCCTCGTTTTCTTGTTATTAGTCGTTTAATGGTCGCTTTCATTAATTTTCCGAGAGGATACATATAATATAATGGTGTGTATTCCAGCTCATTTCAACCCCAAATACCCCATCACGTATCAAACACGATCATATATGCACGTCAAATGCTATATTTCTATGCGTATGGGTTATATATCTCAGATACGTATTTAGGTTTAAGGTTCGATACACGAAATCGATGATTTCCTGGTTAGAGGATCGTCGCAGACGTGAGTGGCCCTATCGTGGGCGCGACGCCTCTGGCATGCCAAATGCCGGATTTTCCTCCCGTCGCGGACGCGACACATCTACAGCCCAGAACCTGTAGAAAACTTACTTTCTATGCTCACGGATCCTTCAATTATCACCACAATGCATCCAAACTATTGCACATACATCAAACACAACGTAAACATGTCCTAAAATATGCACGGATGCAATGGACGCTTGTGATCGAATAAAAATGACGTCTCGCACGAGTGAGGTTACCTCGATTGTCGGTGATCCTTAATGCACACGATCACATGACCGAATCCGTTGATGTCCCCTACCCGAGCTGCTGGTGTTGATTCTCCCCTCCGGCTGCTGCTGCTGCTATCCTTCGTTCTTGTGGCATCGTGATGATGGTGCAATGATGGGGGTGATAAAATGGTGATGAAGACGATGATGATGAGTGCGTTGGCCGGAGATTGATGTTGAAGATGATGGCGCAGGCGGCGGGTGCTATTGGTGGTGGCAGGTGAGTGATGGTGTGAGTGGAAAGGTGAGTGCAAGAGAGTAAATGCGGGAGAGTGGAGAATAAGGTAAGTGTGCAGAAAATATCCCGTTCTGTCCCACGATATGTCTCATTTAGTCTATTATTTACCTAAATTTTGTAACATTAATTCATCGATAATTTATTTGCATCGATAGATTTATCCCATATACGAAAGTATCACCTCCTGAGTCATAATCCAGTATTTATGGGATTAAAATCGACAGTCCTTACGCGCAACGTTTATAACGTTGTAACGTTATTCGTTCGTAATATTTATCGGCGCGTTCAACTAATCATCCCAAATATTCCATCGTCATATTTGATTTAATAATCAAATATTTTCCTGGATTAAATCTATAACCTTTATGCGCGATAATATTTTAATTCGTAACGTTATATGTAACGTCTTTTATTCGCGTTTTATTTACATACGTATTGTACGTATGTTATATATTCATTTTTAAATCCTCAAAATTTTCGGGTATTACACCCACATAATTCCCCTCAGGCCTTATCCCCCTAAGAAACAACCTCTCTCCTTCCTCGCTGTACACAGCTCCTCATGTTCTTCTTTAAACGAACCTAAGTGTTTCATTCAATCAAACAAAGTTTTCGAATGGCATACCACCATGATCGACGAATTCAACGTCCTTATTCGAAATGGCACTTGGTCCTTGGTCTCTCATCCCCACCATCACACTCCCATAGGTTGTAAGTGGGTTTATCGTATTAAGCGTAAATCCGATAGCTCAATTTGCCAAGGACTCTCATCAAGAATACGGGGTCGAATACTCCGACACATTTAGTCCGGTTATCAAATCCACCATTATTCACCTTATTCTCTCCATTGTCGTCTATAACAATTTGTCGATTCGTCAACTTGATGTCCCTAATGCCTTCCTACACGGTCACCTTCGTGAGGAAGTATATAAGGAACAACTTCCCGGCTTTGTTGATCCAAACTTTCCTAATCATGTTTGTCGACTCCGTCGATCTCTTTATGGCCTCAAACAAACCCCACGTGATTGGTTTGATCGTTTGTCTATATTTCTTGTCCACTTGGGTTTCATGGCGGCAATCTCCTATCCCTCTCTTTTCCTTCGTCATCATCGCTCCGTCATGACGTACATTTTGGTCTATGTAGACGACATTTTGATCACCGGCAGTTCGCAAACTTAGTTTACATCCATCCTTGACTCTTTACTTCATGAATTTATTATCAAAGATCTCGGTCCATTGTACTATTTTCTTGGTATTGATGTAGATTATACTCCCACGGACTACTGCTCTCTCGAGCCCAGTAAATCAAGGATCTTCTCCATTGTGCAGTAATGACCAACTACCATCCTCTTTCAATACCTATGGAGGCCCGTCAGGAGCAAGGGGGTGCCCTTATGACTAATCCTACCCTCTACAGATCCATCGTTGGGGCTCTCCAGTACATGACTCTCACTCGTCCTGACGTTTCCTTTACAGTTAATCGAGCTTGTCAGTTTATGCATGCTTCCACAGAAACTCAATGGATGATGGTCAAGCGCATCCTACGATATCTTCAAGGCACTGTCACCCACGGTCTTCTCATCTCTCGATCTTCATTGTGTCAACTTCAAGCTTTCTTTGATGTTGATTGGACCGGTAGTCCCAAAGACCGTCAATCTACCGGAGGCTACGTTATCTTCCTTGGCAACAACTCATTTCATGTTCGTTGGCACCAATCTCATTTCATAGCTATCCGCAAGCAGGCTACGGTTTCCCGCTCATCAACAGAAGCTGAGTATAAGGCTCTCGCCAATGCCACTGTCGAACTCATTTGGCTGGATAAACTCTTACGTGAAATTCGGTCTCCTATCTGCGGTCCTCCTATGGTGCGACAACATAAGGACTACCTATCTTTCCGTCAATCTGGTTTTTCATGTCCGTATGAAACACAATGAGGTAGATTTTAATTTTGTTCGTTAACGGGTCCAATGTCGCCTTCTCTCCGTCCAGTTCATTTCTAGTGTTGTCCAATTGACTGATATCATGACCAAGGGCTTTCCTACCATACGTTTTTCAGTTTTTACGTGATAAGTTGAAAATTCGAGTTTCCTCACCCTCAACTTGAGAGGATGCATTAAGACTATACTCAAGGATTTGCAACGTCAATCTATCTCTTGCTATATATCTCCTATAATTATGTATTGCACATTACAGGAAGATTTGATATCAACCCAAAGTTTGGGAATTACTGTACTATATATGTGACACTCTTGAGATCAGTAAAATTATCAAAGCAAAGCTTATTCAAAAACACAAACGTTTTCACTCCCTGTCGCAATCAAATTAGGGTTACGTCTCACCCCCCAAAATCAATCGCCATGGATTCAGAGGCAGCGAGGACAGCGCGTGAATCACTAGAACTAGCGTTTCACATGTCGAACATGCTCGACACTGGACTCGATCGCCAGACCCTGTCCGTTCTCATCGCGCTTTGCGATCTCGGCTTGAATCCTGAGTCCCTCGCCGCTGTCGTCAAGGAGCTGAGGAGCGATCCACCATCATCATCGTCGGCATCGGCATCGGCATCGAGTTCTTCGAATGTCTCTTGAATGATGATTTGGATTGTGTTTTGGGATTCTGTTGATTGAGTTGTCTGAAAATGGGGTTTGATTCGTGGGTTGTTGTTGTTGGTGTGGATTTGGTTTAGTTGTAATTGAACGAAAATTTGACTTGTTGAATGAAAATTTGATCGAGTTTTTTCAGCAGATGAATTGGTTAATTCTTCCAGTGTGGTATTCTTCATATGTTGATTGTCTTGTGTTGATAGATCGTTTGTGGTCTTCTTTGGTATGAGCAACGTTATGTCAGTTGCTCGTCGAGAGACCATCAAAGCCTGTGTAATCTTAATGACGTTTTGGGGGGAGTTGTTGGCGAGCTGGTGATGCCACATTAGGAGGGATATGCTTGATGCTCTGACAGGTTAGTCGCATACCTGTCGGATTCTGAATTTTTGATTTAGTGTCATCTATCAGTGCACCATTTAATGTTGCCTTCGTGGGTGGGTTTTGTAGGTGACTGATTGCATCAACTGGTGATCTTTTAGATAATTTGATAATGTCGTGAAACTGGATAGGGTTTGTCTTGATGCATTTGTCATAGCTTTTATTGATCTTATGATCTCGATTCTTGTCAGCTAACTTTCACACCTTATTATAAGGAGTAATCTTCGCACATTGGAATGCTTGGTGAATTTGAGGAAACATAATGACTGTGATTTGAGTATTGTTTTGCTATTCTGAACTGTCTGCTGGAGTTTCCTGATAGAATTGTAGAGCATCAAGTGCTGTGTTTTATTCAAAAGAGAGAGACTCAGAACTCGATCACCACAGCTTTGTTGCTAGCCTGGTGGAACCTCATAGTCTCGTCCAAAATTCAACACTAGTATCATACTTACATACTCTCTCGTCATCCCAAAAAAACTTGTTTTTTGATACTACTAAAGTTCTGACGCAATGTGCTCTACAGTGTATCCTGAAACGTCAAAGGGTACAAAGCTTTTTCCAACACTACCCGTCCATTACAAAGACCTGAGATCAGAACCAGGTGTCCGGCTGCAACTCTAGACGACAAAGTGGACAAGTTTTGTTCTCCTGCAACGACTTGCTCAAGCAATCCCCGTGAAACAAATGTTTGCAGGGCAGCGACCTTGCAGGGCCATTCCCCGGGAACCGCTCCAAGCAAATAGGGCAGTCCTCTTCTTTCATCCGGTCCAGAACCCTCGTATAATCGCCTGCAGTCAGTGGAAACGTCCAGGGGTCCTCGGTATAACCCCTTTCGATTACTATATGCTTGGTATCAACACGGAAGTGCACTGTTCTACCACCTACATACTGATAAATCGGGTGTCCATCCATGAAGGATCTACACTGCTTAAAGATATCACTCACCACTCTTTCAGGAATTTTGAGTCTACCGAGCTTCTGCTTCACTTCAGCCCAGACGATGTAAGAACTCAACTGCTTGCAAGGGAATCGATGGCATATGAAGGTCTGTACATTCTCCTGGATGGGACACTCGAGGACACGGATATCCTCGAGGGATACTTCTTGTGGTAGACTATACAAGCGTTTGAAGTAATGCAGGCAGATATTGAGCTGGAAGGTGGCGTGGGACATGGATTTCTCGCGGAGTTCTGTCCCTGGTTGGATCTTGTAGTCGACCATTGGATGTTTGCCGATCGAAGGTAGCTGATCAGATTACCTTGGTCGTGTCCTAGCACGTGGTGGGAGCGAAAACCAAGAAAGAAAATTGGGGGAAACTGCACAGCGAAGAGATTTTCCTTTCGAGTTGAGGGAGCTCCTGGACTGGTCTTTTATAGTTTATGAACTCTCTACTGGATGTATATCTTCCATGCTATCTTTGGTTAGTTAAATTAAAGAAAATCTTGATTTAAATCTTAAAGATTTTATCGTACTGAGTGTAGTTTTTCCAACAATTGATGGCCAGCTTGTTCAAGATGAACATATAGTATCATTATAATACTAACGGATGATTTAACGGTGAAAAGTTTAAGGCTATTCAAACTTTTGAAAATAATCACATAAACCAAGTTTCTCTTTTTTTTTTTTTTGGGCAAAGAACCCACAAAATTCAAGAAATTAAATACACCTTTCCCTAAAAATTAAACAGTTGGATTATCTTTATCACCTTTTAAAGGTTATCATTAAGGTTTAGGAAGTGTGTCATGTGTGTCTAATATTTTTCCCGTCACATGAAAAATATAACGTTACATCTTCAATGTATGATTTAATAAATATTTTGATTAGTTTCGTTATTTGTGTTAACGACGTTATGTCACTGATTCAGTGTTGAAATATATAACTTAAATTATTATTATTATTTTACGATAAATTTGTGTATAACGATATTTGATCGTTCCGTGGACGATTCGTAATTTCAATATCATTATCATTGATATAAACCAACGTCACGTTTTTCATGAGATGAAGTTAATAATAAAACAACGATTGATATTAAAATAATATAAATTAAAATTATAATATTATCTTTTAATTTTTATTATTTAATTTTTATCATTGATTTTTTATTAAATACACGTGTATCTTAACAAAAAACCTTAGTTCCCTATCATTAATAGTTACAAGTGATAACCAGAGACGTGTGTGAGGATGCTTTCCCATGGAATCGATTCGTGCGAACCACACACCATATAATCTTCCCGTGCCGCGCACACACTAGGCGCGTGGAAGCCACACATCCACCAATACGACGACTCTCGTCAGCATAAAACAACACCGAATACGGCCTTCACCGTGCCAGATTCTCACTCCACGTCGGCGCGTGCTCTCCACGCTCCACTCACCACCTCATTTCTCGCCACACGCCTCTGTTTTTTTTTTTTTTCCCTCTGTTCATATCTCAACAAATTTCTTTGATTCCTCTTCTCAATTTATTCCATCGGTTGAGTTCGTGAGATTAAAGGTGAGACTTTTGAGTACCCATTTGATTCTATCGTGTGAATTCCTAGATGTTTGTTGTTTTCGGCTTGATTTTAATCGGGTTTCGTTGTGGGATTCGGATTTGGCGTTTTGGTGATTTGGGGTTTTGGGGATTGATTATTTGGGGTTTTGGTGAAATGGGTGGGTTGGGAATCGATGATGACTCTGGGTTTTGGGGATTGATCATTTTGTTATGGGATTTGTGATTTTTGGTTAGGGTTTATTGATTTTTTTTGTTGATGCAGTTTGTGTTGTGATTATGTGATTTGGAGGGGTTTGAGTCATTTTGTGTATCTTGATGGTGTGCAAAAATGATTTGATTTGGGATGTGAGGGCAGCAAATTCTCGAGATTTTTTGATTCATGGTTGTGGTTTCTGTTTCAGTTGTCTGTTTATTGATCTAGCGTAACTTGTTCAGGAGGTTGGAAAAAGATGGGATCTGATTCTACGGATCCGAGGATTGACGATGACGTTGACTCCGCCGATGAAGAAGGGGACGGGTTAGTTTGTTAGTAGAAATTTTAGTCTTTGGTGTTCTTGGTGGTAGATTCATGAGTTTGTTGACTAGCTTATGAGTTCTGATGATAAATTGTCTTTCATCGCGGTGATGACTCGAGTTTCCTGTTATATTAGGCGCTTCATGTTTTCTGGTTATTGCGTGATCCTTGTTAGCTAGTGATGCGATGGGTTTAAGTTAGCGACTGATGTAGTCACTGTATGAAGGCGATCGTGGTTCTACATGTTATCCATGAGGATACCACAAGTCTGCATCTATATCTGATCATCATACATGTACTACACGCTAGATCTTTAAAGACCAGACCAAGCTGCTTATACATTTTAGTATGTTATTTTCATGCTGTATGCTACTGTTCTGGACTGATTGATGATCTTTCTTTCGGTTACAGTACTGTTGCCACCACCACTACTAGTGATAAGAAAAGAAAGGTTCCTAAAAGGATCTTAAAGGCGGAAAGGGAAAAGTTTAAACGTGAGAAGTTCAATGAGCTTTTCGACCAGCTTGCTGGTGTCCTTGGTGAGTGATCTCTTTCATTTTTCATGCTTATCTAAGGTGGTCTTCATTAAACGTGTAGTCCTGGGTGTCGAATCTCACACATGGCTAACCCATCTTTTATGCAGAATTAAACGAGCAAACCAATGGAAAGGCTTGTATTCTACGTGAAGCCATTAAACTGGTAAACGATACGCTTTCGGATATTCAAGGCCTCAG
>JAOVYX010021903.1:27578-44136 GCA_035668315.1 Drosera spatulata | reverse complement strand
CTTTGAACGCAATATTTCATCACCGGCATGGAAAAATGGCACTCCCTGTAGTTGAAAAGACCATTAGAGAATGCAGATAACAGGAGTGCAATGTACCAATGGATTTTACCGAGCAAGTTGCAGAGATATAATTGAAATAAAGGCATTACAAGATTTCGGTGAAATGAAAAAGGTTTGAAACTTTTATACTTTATCCTAGTCAGAAGGAGCATTTCAAACTCAACGCCTGAACGGAGTGTTATGATCAAGTGACTTGAAACTCAGGCACACAACAATGTGATACAAGCATGATGTGATATTGTGCCACACAACCCTAATAATTGACAAAGCACAAGACAGCAATGAAACTCAGGCATTGAGATTTTGACCTCCAGTAGAGGCATGTTACCCATGCTAAGAAATTGCATTTCGCAGGTACAGTTAAACGTTGAAAACAGAAAGCACATTAGGAGGAAAATTCACCATCAACCTAAATTATAAGTACCTAGTAACGTTACATTTGTGACATATTGTTTAACCCCTGCATTCATGCTCGACCCAACTATAGTAAGCAGGGGGATGATCCAGCCGTATCTTATAAAAGATACCATACGTGACACATAAAAGAGTCTTTCTCAAATAAAGACACACGATAATACTACATGCATCATCACAACATTAGCGAAGTAGTTTGGTAGAACCTGGGAGAGTGCTATGATGCTCGTTGCCAAGTGATTTATCCTGCATCTCTCATCAACTGTAATATCCATAGACGTCTACACATAAGAAAACGATTTAGTAAGGCCAAAGAGGATATCCTCCTTTAAAGGGAAAAAAAAGAAAAAGGATATCCTCCTTCAAAATGAAGAGAATTTCAAGTAATGTAGTACCTTCAAGCTCACAATGTCAAAAAGGGTCTGATTGTCATGAGCCGAAACATAATTGACCTTGGCAAATCATTATAAAAGAAACAAATGACTTAATGACCAACAGACCCAGTCTAAAATGATCAAAGCCAATAAAAGAAACTTAATATGCCATGCATTTTTAAAGATGGCAAAAACCAAGAATTGCAAGAACAAATAATTGATGATGGTAACAATGGAGAGAAAGTTAAGTACTCACTGTTTCAATTGGATTTACAGCATATGCAACTGGTGACCCATCAAAAGTGGTAATATCAGATCCTTTAACCTGAGAAAGAGCGGAATAAAAATCGTCAATAGGATAGCACGATGTCAATAGCTTCTATGCTCTGAAGTCTGAACCAAGAATCCATGGTGTTAAAAAGTCAGCATTGTGCTACAGGTGAAAGTAATAATCAAATGACAACTATATTCAACCCCTGCATGAGCAAGAGGAATTTGGAGATTCCTACTTACTTCTACAAGTGAGAATACGGGTAATGTAGACAGTTATGCTATTGAAATTACTTTAACACTTGAAGAACCAATTGGAGAATTATTGTAAATCATTCACTTCAAAAACAAAGTAGAATGATGGACTTCAGAAAAGTTCAATGACCCCAGTCAAGCTCCAAAACGGTTGAATATGATATTTAGGAAGAATAACTCCTTGCTGACCCTAACAAAGTACAAGCATGGTCATCAGGGGAAGCTACTACCTGCACTCCATCACTGTTGGTCAATATGAAGTCCCTCAAGTTACCAGCCATGCCAACCTAAACAAGATCAAAGATGATCAGGCATCAAGAAAGTAACAGATGCAGCTGCACAAAACGAGCAAATGTTCCCTATGTAATTGGATATGTGTGCTTAAGACACACTTAACCAGCAAAACACGAGTCATCTAAGAAAACTAAGAAAGCCCCTGCATGTATCAGCATATTCTAAAGAAATCCCAAGGAAGTCATGGGAACAACCTAACTTCTGGAGTAGTTATATAGTTATATTACTGAACAAACAAGCAAATGCATAATTGCTAATTTCAGTTAAATACAAAAAGATTTAGAGGACTTGCAGAACTGTGATTAATAGAGTCGCAATATGGTCAAGGAAGCAGATGTGATAAGTGGTAACATCAATACTGAAGATTCAATAGAGGCCATCGAACAGGTAGCAAGGCTAATTGATAGTAGCCAAAGAGGGACTTATTAAGAAAAGAAAAATGAAAATGACTTATGGACTATTAAATAGCTTCCCAAATGTTTCTAGTCATACAAATCAGAATTCTAAAACACACTCTAAAGTTTGATTGTTGAACGACTTCCAAAACGGAGGAACTACGAGTAATTACCCCACATCTGCGGCTTACACAGAGCATCAAATAAAACATGTCCTTATAGTACTAACTGTCTGGCACTTGTGAGAAAAGAAAAAAAAAAAAAAAGTCGAATCTTGGGCACGAGTTCAGGACCGATACCCCAAACAAGTGTTGAGCATGACATAGATACCAGTGAAGTGCACTCACATATGGCAAATCCCCACAAAGAAAAGAAGAAGAAGAAGAGAAAAATAAGGAGTAAAAGAAAGAAGCTGCCAACTCTGTATCAATAGAACTGGAAGAGCGAGTGGAAAAGGTATCAGACATGTCTACCTGAATATGATCTTTCGAAATCGCCAGCATGCGCTCTGCATTAGCTTGACCACCATGGTCATGACCATTGGGCTGGAAAGCAGAAGAAAACTTATGAATAAAGTAGAAAATTATATTCACAGCAGGACAAAACATAGCCAAATAGAGGCCTCACGAGTCATGTGAGCTCTGAATCTAAGTCAAACACCGTAAGTACAAGCCAAAGAAGAAGGAGGGGTTAAAAATAACCAAAGAGATGATGTAAATAATCTAACTGTTCATAATATGAGGCATTAAAAAGAATACTAATTTCAATTGCCTTCAACAGAGTAAAGTATAGATTGATCTCTTTGGCCAATCAATCTTAAAGCTAGTTTCTATAAAGCACATAATATTACACTTTTTGCAAGTCGAGAGAGAATCAGGATCCAATATTTGAGGAGAAGATGCATTACCTGCAAGGCCAAGCCTGTAGCAAAACCTTGTTGAAGTGGATCACCAAAAGGAGACCCACCATTCACCGCATCCCGAATTCGATCGTTAAAGCTGCATCAAGAATGTTAATATTTCTATTTACGAATCGAAATCGTAATGTACCAAGGCACTATAATAAGCATAAAACTGTAGGCCTCTCTGAAAAAAGGCAACTGTTACTCTACAATACAAAGTCGTCGTATGGGAAAACTCCGGTTAGAAGTTTTGCATAACCTTTTCCAGTTTAAGCTCATACATAGGAGATCCTTCCAAAACAAGGCTGAGTTTGAAATTCAATTTTGACAGTTATGATCTCTGTCAATTGGAATACCCAACCGACACAAAGCTTCTGGATTTTTAATAAAAAGACAAAAAAGGATGTTGGACACTATTTACAAGTCACAAGTATGATATTACCTTCCAATACCAGTTCCACCAAGATTTAGTTGTGATGCATTAATGCCACGACCATTTTTTGCAACTTCACCAAAGTCTCATCCCTCACCATATCTAAGAAGAATGTGGCAAAGAAAAGGAACGATTGATCAACCTCTAGAAGTTAACAAAAATAACGCAAACTTTCACACATAAATAGTAGATAGAGTATCAAAATGCCACGGTGAAGATGGCAAGATGCGATTTTCGTAATTATAGAAGGTGTCAGAGAACCGCATTTATAAATCTACAGTCGATGCTTACAAGTAAATACTTGAGCCATAAATTCCATCAGAAACTTTCGTGAGACTGCGTAGTTCACTTGCTGCTCTGACCTGCAACCAAAATAATGAAGGTTCATCCTTCGCAGCTTAGACTTCATATTAATGCTTAATTGATCACAACTTCAATGTTGGGACAATGAGCTCAAGTAAAACGACAAGAGATCATCAGTTAGGAAAGCATGTCCCACTTTAATGCATATAATATCAGCAGATATTAAAAGCTCCTCCAGTTCTTAAAATCTTTTTTCCCTAACACACCGTACACACTATGATGTAAGCTCATTCTGGCGTCCACTATCAGATAGTGTATTCTGTTGGAAGCCAGGGAAAGGGAAGACCATGACCTGAGACCACAATGAAAGTCTGAACGGGTAAGAAAGAACCAAATAAAAGATAGAACACACTTATGGTACATTCATGTATGGAAAAAAGTTTACAGGATACAATAAATATGCAAGCATCACAAAACTAACTATTGGACCGCTTCACAAAAGCAAATCGTGCATCTTCAATTGTAAACCACAATCATCTAACTATTTTCAGAAGAAATTGAAGCAGAAAGTATGGAATTGCATACCATGGTACGTTTCATTATATGACCCATCAGATCAAATCGGAATCCATCAACCTGGCAAACAATATTGCTCATGTTGAAATGTTCTGATGATTTTAATGAATATTACTTGCTAATCCAATACCAAGAAGAAATAAAAGACAGTGTAAAGCTTGCAAAAAGAGTGAATACATATATATATGAACAGAATAATCATGCTTAAGTCATGCACACAACACCCAGCCCACTTTTTCAACCTTTACTGCCCTTTGCCTGAAAATATTCTTTAACCTCGTAACTAAGATTTTGCCATATACTACAAAAGTTCAAGAGTATTTTATCAAACGATTCAAACCATTTGGTATATATCGTATGCCAACAAGTGTATTTACTACATGGAAACAAGAAGACACCGGTTCAAACTAGTGTCTAAGAACATTGTGAACCATCTACCTCCACCTCAGTACACATCAGACAACAGCCTATCTTTGATGGGACCACTATCTTCAGGGTAAAAGTTATTTAACGAATGAAACAAAACCTAAAGATTAATATATTTCACACGAAACTGTGGTAAAATGAGCGATTCAATCTAAAGCAAGATTCACAAAATAAACAATATAAGAAATACAAAGGAAGAGGCCATGTCATGAGAAAAGCACCTTATACTTGACTGCCCAGTTTAAGAGATCATCAACAATTATACGCTCAACCATGTAATGCTCACTAGCTGTATTATTACAGCATGTACTGTTCTCAATATTACCATCACCATCCCTTCTCAAGTAATAACCTGGAACAACCTTCACCATAACAACATATCATAATCACGCTAGAACACTTTAAGAGACGAAACAAGATGCTATAGAACAATATCAGGAGGTGTAGGAAAAAAGTAAATAACTTCAGAACCTTGTCGAGCACAGAAAATTCATCTGAAGGCCCACTTCCATGCACATGATTATATACCACATCCATAACAACACGCAGTCCAATACAATTTAGTGCCTGTCAAATGAATATGAAAGGACTTAATAAATCAAATTGTAGTGAGTTCATGAAACATCAAATGCAGATAATAAACACAAATATTTGAATCTGCTACTTAAAGCAAGGAATCAACACTACACCTGCACCATCTTTCTGAACTCAATTGTGCGACAAGCACCATTCGGGTTAGAGGCATAGCTTCCCTTTGGGACCCCCCACAATACCAGATCATACCTTCGGAGACAGTAGCCAGAAAGATGAGCAAGATTGATGGTGGAAAATGACTTTCATTGATATTCAGTTCACAGACACTATACCCCCAGTTATATGCATCTTCATTTTGAATGGCAGTAATTTGAGCTTGTTGCTCCTCTGAATCTGGTGGCAATTTTTCCAGTACCGTGGCATCTGGGATGGAGGTTTTGTCATAAAGAAATAACTATAGAAGCATACCAGGAAGTGTACATGTATATAACCTCATATTCATGGAAAAGAGAAATAAGTTAAAAAAAATCCAACTGGCAAATTGAAGTGACTCGAGTTAAAAACTTGAATAAGCCAACACTATTCCACGATTAATGTAAGGAGATTTAAAAAAATAGCTTGTTACAATACTACAAGTTTTCATCGAATTTCAGATTACTCTCATAGCATGCTGTACGGCTTTGAATGGTTAAACCACATGACAGAAGGATCCTCCAACTCTCTTTCAGTAATTGGCAGGGGGATACTATGAATAGTTTCGAGAAAGTAGTTAAGAACTCAGCTTGTTAGGTAAAAACAGAATTCTTCAATAGAGTGGTGATTAGAGTATAACATTGATGCATTATAAGTTGTAAGTAACTCTCTGTCCCAAACAACTAGTCAAACTTAAACGGTTCCTTTCTTACATTTTTTAGTATAACAAATATCTGAACTCAAACTTGACTTGATGTAGAAGGTATTGGCCAGCTAAGGGCCATCCATGAGAAACCAAAGTTCAAGATCATTTTTCACATCAAGATACTCTACATTCAAGATCTCTCGAAGCATTATCAACTGCACCATAGGAAGCTCAACAGTTAAATCAAGAAGGCAAAACACACAGCAACACAAACAGTGATTATCTTGATTCCTACTACCTTATTTCTCCCCAAAAAGTTAATGTTTAAAAGCGATCAACATATTAAGACAAGGAGAAAGTAATTCTCACCAACAAATTTCCAATTTTCTTTGCGATCATCAACAGAAGCAAATTGAAAGCTTGGCAATAGATGCACGTGAGTCAGACCAGAATAAGACAATTTCCTCAAATGTCTGATGCCAGCTGAATCCTTCAAAAAGAAACAGCCGCTTAGTCTGCAAAGCTAGTGTAATATCCCAAAAATTTTTCGATTTAAAAATATATAATGGTTATAAAATATACGTACGATACGTATACATTGAACGTGCAAATAAAATTTATAGACAATGAACGTTACATTGTTAAAATTATTGTGCGTTTGAGATACAGATTTAAGCTTGAAAATATGAGATAATTGAACGAAACATGATTATGAAATATTTGGGATAATTAAATCGACAACGATTAATTATCGAGAGATAAATAATACGAAATACGGATAAATACAGTCTGTAAGACGTTTTGAGGGGTGGATTAATCAAGGATAAAATAATTCGCGGGCCAAACCATCGGCCGATTGGATGTAAGGCCGCCCTCTGCAGGGGGACCTTCGACGTGTAAGTGAGGGTTTAGCAAACCGAAGTACACGCAACAGACGTAGTGGTTTTGGGCCGCGAACCCAAACCATACATAGTATTTATGAAAAAAAAAAAACAGAAATATTTTTACAAAAGACAACAGGTTTTTAAATGATTTCAGTGAATGATGTGTGACTGAGAACTTGGCCCCGATCAGTATCTATGTCTAAAAAATCTCTCATCTTTTGTCCTCATTTGAGTTCTATCCTTCGTGTCCCTATTTTCCTTCGTGATGGTTAAGAAAGTAAAAAGAATATAAAAGAGAACAATGATCTCTATGCTTTTAATATGTGTAGGGTTTGATACGGCGCCCATATTTTCCTACGGTTATTAGAAAATGTTTTACAGGTACTCACCGATCGTCGTAGTCGGAGGAGTACCCTGCAAATCGAATACATAGACTTTGGTTGTTGAGCTTTTATCTCACGATTATGTGTTTTATTTGCAGATCCATCACAAGACAATGCCGAAACGATAGAGTGAGATTTTACGCATATAGTTATTTACCTCATTGTTCAATATGTAATAAATGCTCGTTGGGAACCGTTTGTAGGCAACACAACAGTGTAATGTAATCGGGATTGCATATTATCATCTGGAATTATAATTTGTATTGATTAGGTAGCTTTTCTTAACTTCTATACCTACAAACCCGTTTGGGTTGATTGGTCTTGTCATGGATTGGGTTTATGGAGGAAGGAGGAGATATATAGATTTGAGAAAGAAAGAAAGAAAGGAAAAGATGCCTATAATGGCCTACGGTTCTAGCTTGTAAGATGAGTTATATCTTGAACTCGTAGTGCTAAAAGTAACCTTCCACGTGAACCTTGTGTATATACCGAGTGCACAACATTAATACCAGGAGCAGGACTAGCAAGTCCATACCAGGCGGCATTACATAATTCATGGGAAAAGCTCATTTAATAGACAAGAACATGAAGCAGTCATCACAGCATATCAAAGATTTAAACCCAAAAAGAACATGGATGTTCAGCAAGTTGCCAGAGATGCGTTGCAATTCACAAAAAACATAGAGCATTCGCCAAAGGATATAAAAGGTATAGTACCTGACAAGTGAATGCCAGATAGCCACCACGGATATCCAGAGGCACAGTGAGATCTGTGGCACTGGAAACAACAAAGAAAATGCCAGCAGAAATTAGAGGTTATCAACTCTACAAGCTTGAGGAACATTATACTATCACAAGAATTGGGATCCTCGGCTGTCGGGGCCTGGTGCAGTCGGGTGCTGTCGTGATCGGGACCGTTGGATCATTCCGGTTTGTTTTGTGGGTTAGGATTTGTTTTTGTTTTTGGTTATGAGATTATTTTTATTAATTTTTTTTTAAAATTTTTTTTTTCTAGGGTTGATATTTCCTTGATATGGTTTAGATTTTTTTTTTTCAGATTTTTTGAATACCAAAAAAAAATAAAAATGCAACAGCACCAACAAGATCCCTCTCCAACGGCAGAGGATCCCTCTCCACTATCACAAAGAGAACGGGACGCTACCTGAAGTCTCTTATATGCAGCTCATATAAGCTGACATCAGAGAAAGAAAGCAGACTGGGCTTCTCATCGGCCAAATTATCCCAGTCTTCAGGCTTCAGAGAGTCGGAGTCGAGGTTGATCAGCAGAGTCCGCCTACCATCTGCTGACAGCCTAATACAACACAAAACAACATTGGATCAGATGCTATCCATGTACTTTGACACATCATTCAGCAGAATATAAAGATTTGTAACTGATGCAAAACATTTAATTACTGACAGCAACTAATAGATGATGATTCCTTCGCAGAGACAACTGCATACCCTCTGGCATATGGATCATTAACAATGCACTTCTCAAGTCGCAAGGTGCTGTAGTGGTAGACTGTAACTTCGTACACATAATAACAACCTTCCCAGCTACTTGGCCCAATGGTTCCCCAAACCCCGTTAACCTCTTGAAACTGGACAGTCTCTAGTGGTTCACTGGCAAAAGGGTCTCCATAGATAAAAGCACGGACATTCTGGCTTTATATAAATAAGCAAAAGTCAGTGACAAACGAAACACAGCGGTAGAAAATCCATGAACATAGAGGCAAAGAAATCGAAAAAACATCCAAGCTAGCAACAGGAAATTACTTGAGCAGTAGGAGCCCAAAAGTACAACGCAATCGATTCTTCAGTGAATATAGCACCAAGGGGACCATCATACTGGTATAGTTCATCTAAAGCACCAGGTATCTGCAATCCTGTAGCATATCTGCACACTCCATCGGCTGAGAAGCAAGGGTGTATTCCCCCGTCAGTAATTTAGTGAACAAATGCTCAAAAAAGTGTGTATTGACCCAAAATGTTGTCGGGCATCCATAAATATGGATTCAATAGTGAAAAGGAAAAAGAGAAGCCAACACCAAATACTCAGACAGTAAATGTAAATTACGGTGCAACAATCACCAAGGAACATCTGACTGATGCGGTGGAGCCGGCATGATGAGCCTTCTTTTTATAAAAAAAAGTGCACGTTGATCATCAAGGAAGATCGTTTTTGTCAACAGCATTGTTTCTTTACAAGAAAAAATGTGGATAATTACTGGTGTGGATTGTGGAACTAAAGCAAAAAACTGAGGATGGCATGTGAGTATAGAAAGCTTACAACTAAAAGCAGCAACTGCTATCTGGCACTTGAGCAAACTTTGGACATCAACATCAGGAGGAAGCTTAAACGCTCTGTAGCCCCGAATGTTAGGGAATTTCTCTACTACCTAAAGCAAAAGTGAAGGTCAGAAACATCGGGAGAAAAAGAAAAATATAATAAAATAAACGCCCCAGTTTTTCCGAGTGGAATACATAAAGAATCTACAGGATAGCAACTACTGGGAAACAATTTCATGACTCTGGGACTTGAATCAAGCGACGATATGGTATGATCAAATGCTGTCGCAATTGAGCAGATGTCTAACCTCTGCTGGCAGTCCGCTAGGATCTTCACGCAATTCAACTTTGATATCTTGTCCTGTTCTCATGGGATCAGGAGTCACGTAAAAAACAGATCTCATATGCAATATTCATTAAATAAGGAATCCAACACATAAAAACTATGACACAACATACCTTTGATCCCAGTTCCATTGACGACCAAGGCAGCAGTTTTACTCACATATATAAAGTAAGAACCATCACCGATATCAACGTTCCAGGCAATAATGGACTTGCTGGGCCAGTACGCTCTGGAGTAAGACAATGACAAATTATCCTCCAACTTTTCCTGCAATAAATGGAGCATTCGATGAGTAAATTGGGCTTTTCAAACTGAAACCGTCGGAACTTGCGTTGTTATTCTGACAATCGATCCACTCTTTTAAATATTTCTATACAACCAAGTACCCCATAAAAATAAACAAATAAAGAGTATATTATCCTAAAGGATTAACTCTATCAGCCAACTTCCAAATTGATCCAGATTTGTCAACACTGTGAGGCAGGGGTCTCCGCCCTTTTTTGCTGGTTTATGTAAACTTAAGTGCATATATCATTCAGATTCATAACATCAATTCGATTCTATCTGGATTCATCAAGGTTATAGTTTAGTCATTGTTGATCAATTCAGACACAACAGCACGATATCATCATAGAATGAAATTAACTGTAGCATTTGCTCATGATGCATAAAAGAACACATCAAGCTATAATATCAAATCAACAAAGCAATCCACTTCACAAAACCGTAACTCATAAATTAAACGAATGCCACTGACCACACCGCATCATTGACCAAAAATCAATCCAACAGTAATCAATCAATCAATTAATAAATGACCTGAGAATGAACCGGAGTCACCGAAACCACATCCCCGACGACCGCCATCGGAGCCCTAACCAAACCCCTGACTAATCGAACCGAGGAGATCGGATGCCGAGGCCCAGCATTTAAATGCAGCGAGAGATCGCATTTTGTAGCGCGAGGAGCGTGACGAGGGAGACAATGATGGCGACGCTGCTTGTAACCGAAGCTGATGATGAAATGGGGTTGAGAAACGGAAAGCGAAGCGAGATCATGGAGTCGAAGCATTGGGATCGTTTCGAGAACGGAAAGGGGAAACTGAGAATGGGGGCGGAGAGGAGACTCATGTGTGTTTTTTGCTGGAAAAGAGGAGAGCTTTTTCTTGAGAGAATTTGGCTTTTGGAGGAGTTAGCGGAAATGGATAGCGTGATGGGGCATCACGCGGCGCAGCATATGGAACGCCACTTTCTGTTGGTAGCGTTACATTTAAGCTATGCTTCATGTCAACAATTTAGTACACGTTATCATGTTCACGATATGACTAATAGGTCTTTATTTTTTTGTTTTAGATTGTGATTCACACTAATGTTTATATGAATGATTATATTAGCTGTAACCTTCGGTATAACACAGTTGCTTCGAGCAATCAATCGCACACTGCATAACGATCAGGATTTAAAGTTTTGACGCAATAGCCTTTAGACTAAGTTCATTTTAGACTTATGGGTTCATAGTTATATTGACATACATGTGGTTTATTAGGGCAATCACCAGTTCCAACATTAAGAATAGGAAAATTGTGTGTTGAAAGTTCATATAGAATTTTACTAGCTAGATCAAAGCATGTTGTAAAACCTACTCCAGCAGGATTAAAATACAGAATTAACAGCATACCATGGTGTTCCTCAACGAGTGTGTAGAATGCTTCAGCGTCTAAGAAAGCTTTGTGTGATGACAAAAAGATGAGACCTTCAACCATCTCCTTGCTAAAATAAAGCAGCTCTGATGTGCCGCCAAGTTTGTTGCAACATCTACACGGGAAAGAAAGAAAAATGATAGGGTGACATGTTTCACATTTGAAGGAGGAGTTACCTTAAAACAAAGGATTGGCTTGATTGACACCCTCTGTGGCATCTTCCCTGCATAACTCCCTCAGTGAAGATTTCAGAGCATGACCTATAAGAAAACCAGCATATTTGTTGCATAACTCACATTTGTTGCATCGAAAATGTTTGAACTAGCAAAGGGAGCTACAAGAGAGACCCTTGTGGCCGAACACATCGCTCAAGTGATCAGTTTCTGCAGGCTGCAAGTAAGATATATCAGCAGTGACCCTCCAATATCTAAATAAACTAAACAACAAGAACAGGATCCGTGGATAGTTTAAGAGAAAAATCACACAAGAAAACATTCACACTCGCACTTTTTCGGCATCAAGCAAGGCACCTTCTGGTGGCAGTCTTGTGCTATCATCAGATAACTATCATATAGTAAATAAATATTAGAGACACTTTATATCCGATTTAAAGCAGAATAAACATTATGCTCCACACTTTACACAGAACACGACTACAAGAATGCTTCTAAACTAGACCAATATGTATATTTCAGTTACCCATCGTTTAAACACAAAATGCCCTTTCAATCTTAAACACTAACTCATGGCTCAAGTTCTCTCAAGTGATCAGTTCATATGCCGAGACACATCCTTTACATATTGGGATGTATCATTAACATATAATGTCAAAGAGTTCACATTTCGGGACAAGAGGTAAACATTGGCCAACATATAGTTCTCATGATCGGACATACACTTCGCATATGGGCATTGGCTGAACAAGAAATCCATCGAAAAAAAGCATTAAGATGATCTAGAAATCAGGACTACTGGTTCTACAACTCCTATCATTAGCATAGTATCACTCTTATTTTTTCCTGCAATTTATGCTAGTGTCTACGTCCTGGAAAATATTCACTCAAAATGCCACAGGACTGGAAGTGTAGGATGGTGAAATCTGGGAACTTCATGCAACATCAGTAAGGTTTTCCTAGCTTAAGAATAAACTTACATAAAGCAGGGATGATCAGATGAAGTAACAACAATACCGGTGCTTATCAATAGGCACTGCTAACCTCAAAAAGTTTATTTACTCTGAGAATTTCTCTTTTGTTGAGCCCCGTGTTGTTTGTCTTCCTTCAATGGTCAAATGACATTAGAAAAGTAGTGCACGAGCCATATTGACACCAACATGTGCACGAGCTATATTGACGCCACCATTGAGAACAATTCAAAGAAGAATGACAAACAGCCCGTCATAGTTTACATAAGCCGAAATAAAGCAAACAAACTTAGATATAACTTTGCAGAGAGGATCGGAGTATTTAAGTGTTGAACGAAAAATAAAGGATAAGTATAACCTGAAATGATCTTTTGCTCCAAAAAAATGCAACTAGTGCAGAAGGACCATAATCTGAATACGCATAAGGCATCTAGTGCAACTCATCTCATGATTTTCTCCATAGCTGTCTCCGAGGTAACAATTTCCTGCATGGTCAGGATTGCATATTCAGAATTGTTGGTAGAAAGGCCAGAGCGACAAGGAATACCTCCTTCCCTTATTCTGACCATTTTACTCTTGTAAGTTGGAATTGCTAATTGTATTGCCACTCTTGCTCCCAACACTACAAGATTGGCCTGAACGACCATTAGATCCGAAGCGAAATCAAGGGCACTCGACAGATTGAAAATAGAATCACTCATTATTAGTGACAATCTCAAACCCTAGATATGCATATACTTATTTCATATAGCCATACTTCTCTACTGACTAATAAACATTGTTATGCCACAAGACAGAGGCTTGAAGCAAATGTCAAAAGAATAAGACCTTTCACAACTTCCTCTATGGACATTAAAAGGATTCATCTCTCCGATCTTCTCAACATGGCCTTTTTTCCTAGGTCAAGCAACGATGCTAACAAAGCAGGACTCGCTTGTTTCAAAAGCTTGAGCACTAAATATATTTAAACATGCAACCATACTTCTAGACAGAGATATAAGCATTGATGTGCCCCGAGGTTGACCAATAAAGCAAATGGCACAGAATAAGACCTTGACGACTTGCTAATTTGAAATGGATAGGATTCATATTTCATCTCTTCAAGCTTGTGAACATGGCTTTCAGTTCCTAGGTCAGACGGGAAAAACTTCTGCATCACAACCATAATTCCCATCCTAATCATAAAAAATTTATAGCAATCTTCAACAGAGAGGCCATCTATGAAACGTTAAAATATTCAGCAGCCAATACAACGACATGGTGTTTCAGATGTCGGGGAGCATATGGATCACAAAACCGAACCTGGCAGTCACATATCACTGAACCACCAAAATAACAAAAAAGCACATTAGTAGGATAATACGGGAAAATCATGACAGCTTTTCAACAGCTACTATCATTGTCACTGAACCACAAAATAACAACAAACAACACTAGTATGATAATACAGGAAAATCATGGCTGCTTTTCAACAGCTATTATCATTAGCACAATTTTCAACGGGAAAGTCTCTTTGACAGAGTTATGCTATTGTCAAAATTTTGGAAAAATAAACACCATAATGTTAAATGATCCAACGGGACCAGGACTTTGTGATTATCAAATCCAGGTAACTGATGCAGGATTAAGGTCACCCTGACTTAAGAATAAATGGATGAAAAACCTAAAACAATACTTCAATATGAGCAGCGCAGTTAAGAAAAAGTAGCATACAAGGACAATAACTTAAGCAATTGAAAGGCAAGTGTTTCCTGCATATTCACAATTTTCAGCACTCATTCGGTGGAAAGGCTCGAGGAAAGCGAAGGGATCCCTCCTTCCCTGATTCTGGTAAATAATCTCTATCGCGCCATGATAGCGACTTGAACTGCCACTCTGTTCCCACCAGTGAAGGATTGGTCGGGAGCATTAGCATATCCCTGAGAAGTTTAGCTCATGACCACAACCCGGAAGCAAGTTATGGTATACCCACCAGAGGACGATATTTCAATTATATATACTAGATCTATATCGGTGATGTCCCTTACATCTCGAATGATATTGGTGCTTGTCCTCTAGAGTTCACTTATTGTCGTAAGCTTTCATCTTACTCCTATCTTTGGTTTGATTTTGATCTTTTAACATAAAATTTGGCATAATATGATTTGTCATTTTGATATTAAATCAAATTGATCATTCTTGTTAATGATTTGGCCCAAACCATTCATATGCTTAGTAATGATGATCCTTTTAAGAATTATGTACAAGCCAATATTGACATGTGTAAAGCAATAGAAATTTGACAGGTGGAGTACCAACAAAAAAAAAAAACTCCTACATTTGTATTATATATTTATAATGATGAGATCAAAAGTCATTATCTTAGCCTCAGACCTCAGTGCCCATCTGGAATGCAAATCAATGTAAGAATTGAGACTGACTGATCCATTGGATGTTTAAATGCTACAATCATCCACGGAATCAACTCAAAACCAGAAGAGAAACTTGAGCAAGTGCAGAAAATGAAATTAACCAGGCATTGAACAGCCTTGCATTTAAAAACTGGGAAAACATGAACATCCCTCACTTTATCCGAGCAAGTTCACCGCTAGATGCATCTGCATAAAACAATGTTTTCCTGGTTACAAAAGCAAATGAAAAATTGATGAACCTTTAAATGTCGCAATCAAACCCCGTTGCTAGAAAACGCTGCTGAGTACAATACCGTGGTGGGAGAAGAGATGAGGTTATGACATGCAAATTTGATCTGCGCTTGCATTGACATGTCTGCGTGAGGAGCTTCAATCTAGAATCTGACCGACAAACACAATGTCTCACGAAGAGAAATGAAAATATAACATGAATTCAGCAAGATGTCAAATTGTTTTACTCAAGCATATGACAGATTATCCTAAACATGACAAACAGAGAACTAAGGTGTATTAAAGGTTGTTTGATCTTGGATTTTTGTTCATAAATATCACAAATTATTTTACCATATATATATGGGTTCATGGCCTGATATATATATGGCTTAGAGAAGGATGGCAAAGAAGCCATTCATAATTCACGTGCAAAGGACTTAATTCTAAGTTCATAAACAAGTTATGATCTGAAACTACTGCTCTTCACTACAAAAAGAAAAATTCATTGAGCAGTCTGAAGCCATTGATCGAACTACAGCCTTATTCTCTACAAGGCACTAGTGAATATCTTTCATACTTGATCACAATTTACCAACGAGGGCTGCACAGTTCAAATGCACCCTCAATCATGCAAGCGTAAAAGCAAATGTTAAATAGCTAGACATACCTACGACCAGTTGAGCTTGAGTTTAACCATAATCCTCAAGACACAAACTTCTAGTCTCAGGCACCGCAAAGCTAAAAATTTGATAAGATGAAGATGAAAAACTTATTGGTAACCTTGGATTTTATTGTTCTACTCAAACTTTCCAAAGCAAGGTGCTGTGATTACACAATCATACCTGAACATGAATAATGCAGAGGACGATGCTCGCAATTGGTAACCAACTCTCCTCAGGGGATAGAGACAGGTTAGACCTGCAAACAAGCAATATAATTCTTCAGAAAAGTCACCTAGGGTATGCAACATCAGCACATTAAGCCAAATCATCCAGCTCATAAAATGATATTGAACCCATGAATAAACTAGGACCTCAACTTACTTAGTGAGCTGAACATTTTAGGGAGTATGTGGTTCAATTCTACGAGATTAAACCACACTGCTCCAGCTTA
>JAOVYX010021903.1:0-27478 GCA_035668315.1 Drosera spatulata | reverse complement strand
TAATAATAGAGATGCATTCAAGGTGTGATCTTTTGCATTCTCATACACATATCAACTCGAACAAAGACAGCCCAAATTCTACGAGATTAAACCACACTGCTCCAGCTCATAATAATAGAGATGCATTCAAGGTGTGATCTTTTGCATTCTCATACACATATCAACTCGAACAAAGACAGCCCAAATGGCGGAAACCTTCTGTGCATACTCATTGAATCACAAGGTTGCAACATCCAACCAAATCGATCACATTCATCTTGATGCAGATCCTCAATCGATCATCCCTTCAGCAGCGTGTCTTGGGGAATCACCCCCGGATCTCAAATCCCCCGAGACGGCACTAGGGTTTCACCCCTGGCGGCCTGGAGATGGTAAACTGACTCGAATTCGAACCGTAATCGTCACTGCTGTTTCATTTCTCTCGACAGCAGCGGCGTCAAGGTGGTTTCGTTTCCCCCTTGATGGACCCCTCAGATCTCAGATCTGGAAGACGACGTTGGGAATCATCCCCTCGCCGCCCATGATCTTCGACCACATCAAGGTTATGTTTCACCACCATCAACCAACCACTGGTAGAAGGTAGAAGAAGCAGATCCGATCAGATCTGATCAGATCCGGCCACGATCTAACTCGAATCCGTTCATCTCGCTTGAGATCTTCGATCGATGATCGTCCCATCAGCGGCGTCGGGGAATCACCCCCTATCGATCGAAATCGGTCTTCGATCTCCGTTGCGGCGTCAGGGAATTACCCCCGATCGCTACTTTGGCCGCTGGTGGAGATTTGAGGACATGCGTTGGGTTGAAGAGGGTGATCAATTATTTATAGGAGATGGAAATATAGCCGTTGGGTTGTCTTCTGCGTTAAGATAACGCAAGGGATTTTGGGGTTTTTTTTTTCTTTTTCTTTTTTTCATCTGCGTCAGGTTTATGCCGATTTTTTTGTTTTAAGTTTTTTCTTTTTCCAATTAGCATACTCCAGTTTTTAACTTTGCTCATATACACGTTCTGTATCATTTACTTGTAATGGTTTGATTTTCAGTATTTGTTAAGAAAAATTCTGATCAAGTGTTATGGATTTACAAGCAATGTTTTCTGAATATTATAAAATTTTTTTAGTATTTATTATTAATATTTATTATCTCGGTCCCAACATAATTACAACCTTTACATATGTGACACAAAATGTGTTTTGTATTACAAATCGTGACTATCAAACGTCGCTTTATGCAAAATTGACATGAAACATTAATGATAGTTTAAGTTGTGTTCTTCAATCCTGCATTGTTTGTGTAATTTTGTTGTGTTTTTTAGACATATAACGAACCTCCTAAAAATACGTGTTAAATAGTGTGATTATTGTACAAGGTTATAATTCTGTTGGGACGGGAAAGTATTTTTTTAATATTTATTATAAAATATTAATAATAATTTAAATTATATATTTTAACTGTATTTGTTACTGAACGAGCAAAAATTATTTAACAGAAAACACATATTGAATACTAAGGAAATTTATATTGAAGTTAGAAAATAAAAGAGATAAAAAGAATAAAACTCAACTTTCCAAAAAAAAAAAAAAAAAGAAGAAGAAGAAAAATAAAACTCAAGTCATGCAAATTCAAGACATTAAAGAGTGATAAGCAATAATTCCTTTTACTATCTATGTCCCTTATTTTTTTGTAACGTGTATATATGGTAGACGCAGTGTAGTGGCTATTGTAAATTATAGGTTAAAAAATTAATATTATAACTTGTTGAATGTATACAAGTCAGATTTTAATTATAAAATACACAAAAAACTTACATCAAGAATTCTATTGATATTTCTCTTGATTCTCAAAAGTGTTGTCTTGATAGTCCCGGTCTAATTAGGAGTGAGAATTCTCGATTGTACACATTCATCAACTCACATTATAAAATCGTCAATTTACATTATTTGCAACAGTCATTATGCTGTATTTTGCAACACAGATTATTTTCTTATATATATATATAGAAAAGGGAGTATGTGTCATAACATATGTGTGTCTAATGAAAAAATGAATGATTGAGATTAAACGGATAAAAATGAATGATTAAGATTAAAAGATAACATTTTAATCTCGATCCTTGATTTATGTTGTTTTAATCTCAACCGTTTATTTATTAATAGATACACTCCCTAAGTCCATATATATATATGGAGGAGAATGAAGGATTGTAGTTACTGTAATCATAAAAACTACAGATCCTTTCACATATTTTTTTTCAATTTAGTTATTTTCAATTTTTTAAATTTAAATACAAGGGATTGTAAGAATGCAGTAACTGTAATCCCACGATCACATATGTATATCGAGAAAAAATAGTTGCACCCATTGTAGTTAATTGACAATTACCTGCGATGGTTGTTACTTTAAATTGTAAAACTAGTCACTTATGCTTGAGAACTATTCCAATATATTGGAAGAATCAATCACTGGAGTTAATCCCACGATCACATATGTATATCAAGAAAAAATAGTTGCACCCATTGTAGTTAATTGACAATTACCTGCGATGGCTGTTACTTTTAATATATATTGAACTAATTTTTTCAACACAAATGATCAATTTCAGATTTTGCTATTTAAATTGTAAAACTAGTCACTTATGCTTGAGAACTATTCCAATATATTGGAAGAATCAATCACTGCAGTCAATTAACTGTAGTGACTGCAACTACTCTTCTCCGTAAATATATATATACATCATTATTATTTATATATGAACACGGAACCACATTTTCATATCAAATAATGTATCATTTCATAACATCTATATTAGTAACGTATATAATTTAAATCTGACAAAAAAAAATATACTAATGTATTCTCTCCGTCTCATATTATATGTAACACTTTCAATCATTATATTATTCAATATGTATTTCGAGGAGTTTCGATTGTCGTCTTAATGACACACAAAAATTATGACACTAATATCATTTAAAATACATAACTTAAATTATTATTAATGACTCATGATAATGTTTTAAAAATAACATTCAATTGTCTCACCACACAAATCAAATCTTATCTCAATAAATATAATTTTTAAAATATTATATTTAATTCAAAACGAAAGATTAAACTTTACATGTCGATTATGATGAAAAATTGAAAAGGATGAAGCACAGCACAACACAACCAACAGACACTAAATTGTTATCACGGGCAACCAACATACATCGCCAACGCTGCTCAAGACCCATAACCTCCCCGATGCTATAACCCATTCGCTCCAACCATAACAAAAGGGCGATGCGTTCGAAGAGAATCCGCCGCCGCCAAAGATCAGCCGTGTGCAACGCCGCCGATTTCAGCCACCGCCGTCGCCGGCTTACGTCTCTCCCCATCGTCGATTACTCAGTTTCTCACCCGTAAGTCGAACTTATAGTCTTGTCTAGGCTATCTCTTCTGCTCAGTTTAATTTCAGTGTTTAGATCAGTTTCGATATTTCTATTGTTTGTGCAGTCATTGTGCTTTCTGTCCAGAAGCAAAACCAGTGAAGCAGTAAATGAAATAGAACAATTAAATTGTAGATAATGATAATTAGAAGATGAGAACTTGGATACCGTGCATTCTGAACAAAAGCACGGAAAGAATGTAGCTGCTCGAGCCTTGAGCTCTTGGCTGCATGGGTGTTTCCTTGCCAACTACACTAGCCACTTTGCTTAATCTTCTCCTCGATCTTGGTTATTCTTACTTGCTAAGGATCGTGTATGCTATTTGCAGTTTCCTTTATGTTAATAACATATGCTAACACGCTTCCACCTAAGCATAACAGTATCTGCTATACCGCATTGCCCAGCACACTGGATTATACACTGTCTGTAGTCATTTGTTTTCTTATACGACTTTCCCTTGAAACTTCAAGGGTCCTTGTCTCGCCTAATTTCTGTCTGATCTCTATTTTTTGTAGAGTGTAATGGCGATCGACAATTCTCTAGGAGTAATACTAAGCATATAGTTTCACTTCAAAGTTCAGGAATTTGTTGTGTTGAACCTAAAGGAGTAATACCTATCATTTACTTGTTGATTCTCTCACATAGTGATGGCATCAATCAAGACACGGCCAAGCAGCTTCTCTTGCAACACATCGGTGGGATCTACGTCTGAGACAGCTGCAGGACTCAAGCCGGGGCCAAATGGGGCAATATTTACCTCCTCCGGCATACCAGACCTGGACAGTATGTTTCTAAGCCTTTTTTATTTTCCAAAACTTGAGTTGTTTACCGAGAAAAATGACAAACTGTTTATTTTTTGGTGTGAGGCCTATGCCAATGCTAAATAGTCATTTTTTTAATTATTATTTCAGGAATTCTTGGAGGTGGGTTTTGTTTGGGGAGTTTAATCATGGTGATGGAAGACGCAGAAGCACCACACCATTTGTTATTGCTAAGACGCTTCATGGCACAGGGCTTGGTTCACAATCAACCTGTTCTATATTCAAGCCCCTTGAAAGACCCCCGGGGATTTTTGGGTACTTTGCCCAGTCCAATGTCATCCAAGGATGATAAGCCTCATGACAAGGGACTCGTACAGGTATCTATGTAATATGTAATGGTTTATTGCTCATTTACCAATCCAGCTGTCAGTGCATCATGTCTTGATCTTTGTCCTGTTTATTCTGTGAAGAATGAGCTCTAGGTTATAGTTATTTGGATTGAAAACATTTGTCTTTCCTAGTGTAACATTTTCTGTTTGATATAGGGGAAGCAAGTAGTTAATATTAATGCCAGTGCATTTTGCTTGTTTTGAACTGCAGGATAATGGTCTAAGGATAGCTTGGCAATACCAGAAGTATCTCGGTGAAGCTCATGGGAGATTGGACAAGAGAGGTCAAAATTATTGGTCTTTCAATTTATATACCTGCTCTTGTACCTTTTTTTCCCGATGATATGTCTCAAACACTCTCCATATTTTTTTCTACCTACAAGATCCCATCTTAGAGCATCCAACCTTCCTTGCTGTGGTTTCTGCTTTGATCTTCTTTTGTTACTTCACCAAACTTTTATTGGGATGTTGACCCCTTTTCTACTGTGAGTAAACTAGTGATGTAATTAGTATTTAACAGCGTGAAGATTTTTTAGCCTTTTTATCCAGAAAATGCCAAGATGGCCAGCTGCTACTCTGCTCGACCCAACTTGAAGAATGAGCATCGAAAGATGTTTTCAGAGCTACACATAAAATCATCGAATGCATGTGTCTATTTTATGATGTCATACATGGTTGAGGAATGATATTGATCATTTGTGATTCACAGATCCCAAGCATGATTATAACAAGAGTGATCATAAAATGTGTTCGTCTATTTTATATTTTCATGCATGGAGGGATGATACTGATAATTTGTTATTGACAGATGCCAAGCATGAATATAACAGTGACTTTGATTGGCGGAAACCCCTCGAAAGACAATTTCTCAGCGGAAAGCTCATTGACTGTATCAGCACCGATGGTTCTACCATTGGCGCCCTTCGCGAACGTTGTTCAACGTTTTTTGCTCAAAATTCAAGGTATTGCCTTCTTTTCCAAGCTGGGCTGCAATGTCCCTTTTTTTTCTGAGGAGGGGCCATTGTAATGTTCGTCAATGCATTATGTTGTCTTTGTCTCGCGTTGTTCTTTAAAAGAGAGCTTTTATTTCTCTTCCCTTTTTACTGGTCTCCTGATAGCTTGTTATACGTTATTGTTTGTAGGGGTGATGGTGGCAACTCTTGCGGTGGCCGTATAGCAATTCAGTCATTTTGTGCTCCTCAATGTGAATACTATGGCAAGGTATGTGGGTTGTTTCTTATGAAGATTTCATACACTAAGAGCTGGTAGGAACCATCATGGGCCAGCTTACTAGGCTGAGAGATGGATTACAGCGGTGAGATAGAATCGTGAAAAAAACGGAATTCCGAACTTGGAGTTTTGTTTAAATGATGTTTGGCATTTAGATGGCTTGGCTTACTATAATGGGAGTGTGAGCTCTGTTCTGTTTTTATGTGTAATACATGTTGGGGAAAGGAATACCGTTGTGGATTTTATCATTGAAGCAAAAAGACCACTGTATCAAAACCATGGTTATCGTTCTCTTTAATTGTTTTTGTCCTTGAATTATGGGTGCAGGATTGGGATATGCTCTCATTCATTAAGTATCTGAGAGCCATGGCTAGGTCTTCTAATGCCGTTGTTAGGATAACGTTTCCACACTCGCTGCTTTCAGAGTCTTTCTCTAAGAGATGGCAGCATATGGCTGATACATTGCTTTCGGTGAAAGCGATTCCAGGCATGTTCTTCTTGTTTTCTCCCCTCAACCTCCACTCTCTTGTTTGGTTTCATGTTCTTGCATTTATCCTACCTAGGTTAATAATGAAGGTTAAGCTTTCTCTCTTACTTTTTTTCCAGATGAGGACAAAGAGTTGGAGAAGCTGCTTACTGGATATAATGAAATGGTTGGCCTGCTCAATGTTCATAAAGTTGCAAGAGTAAATACTCAGGTATCAAAGACTATAGAGTCCACGAAGTCCTACTCATGTCTCTTACAAGTTTTTGATGTCTAATAATTTTCAATAAACTCATGCATACATGAACTTCTTAGTGACAGCCAAATTTTCTGGTGCTATTTTCATTACACACTCCTTTTGTATTGAATTGGTTTCAAATATGGAAATATTGTTGTTTTATGAGGAGTTTTTTTTTTTTTTTTTTGGTGACGAGGGTGTCCGGGCCAGCTCGCGCGCACCTCGACTAATCCCCCGGACACTGACAAGGCGTCCCCCACCAACATCGGGTAAAGCTTTGACCGAAGTCAACAGACGTGGCTGACATGGATTTTGAGACTAGTGGGATTCGAACTCAAAACCTTCAAGAAAAAGGTTGAGTCGAATATCACTAGACCAATCCAGGTTGATTGTTTTTTTATGAGGAGTTTCTTGCCTCTTAATCAATTACTGTGGTGGCTTTTCTTTTTTACACAGGTTCCTTTGATACTAGAGGCATCTACATTCTCTATTAAGCTTCGAAAACGGAAGTTTCTCACTTTAGAATGTTTGAATCAAGCGCCAATTGATGGCTCGAGTGTCAGCTCCTACGGAACATCTAGTAGCTGTTCTGAGTCTTCTAAGCATGGAGCTCTGGAGTTTTGAAGTCCTTTAGCTTGTTGCATGTTTTGGAAGCAGGAGATTGGGGTAAGTTCTCTTCAACCATCTGCTGTATTAGCATATTCAGTTCTTCCATTTTATTTGTACTACTGTGGATGTTATGGGAACCATTCCTGGAGCCACATAGGTATTTCTGTGATTATAAAGGGCATGAGGATATCACTATAACATCATCCGTTAAAGAAAATAGAAGGCAAACAGTTCAATGCCGTCCCCACCGAGATTCAGTGGACTAATATATGTCTAATGCAAATTCGGGATTTTTGCATATCCATCTGAGTATAGTGATTTCTGGTATGGAAATCACTATACATTATAATACTTCTTCCGTTCTAAAATAAATGCAATAAATCATTTTTTGCATTATTCAACGTGTATTTTGAGGAGTTTGGTTATTCGTGTTTATGATATAAGAAAATTACGTCATCGGCTCAGGGTTGAAGTAAATAACTTAAACTGTTATTAGTGTTTCACGATAATTTTACGAAAAATGATGTTTGATCGTCCCACGACGCAAGTCAAAGTTTGTCTCGACAAATCCCTCGGTTAAATTATTGTAATTATTTTGGGAAGGAGGGAATATCAAACTTCAGTTCACTTTACTAATTTCATCTCTCGTGGCACTGTGACAGCTGAGGTGAATATATTCTGTTTTTAGATGTGGAAACTTGTGTCTGCTACTTGTGTTTGGATGGTCAATAAGAGTATATTTCGAGAAGACATGCGATTTTCCCTCTAGGGTAGTCAAACAGTTGAATTTTGTGAACTAGTCCGGGAATTCACATTGAAAAATCAGCAAGGGTTGAAAGAATTAAGGCTATCTAGACAATTATAAAACAATGCAAGCTGTAATTGTCTTCATCTAGGATAAAGTATAATTCGTACCTTTTGTAGATCTTTTCTTCGCTTCCCAAAGTTAATTTAGTATCAGTGCACCTCGCTGTTGGATAGCTATTAGAGGAAAGGCTAAACATTACCTCTGGAAAAATCCTCTCTTTTCGTAAGAGGGTATACTTCGTTTCATATGAAGTATCAGTAGTGAGCTTGGGAGGATATGATGTCCACAATAGACCATGTGATAATATTTTGCTGTGATCCTTGCATCTATTGATGGCTTTTGTGCCTTATGAGGATTTTTGCGATCTCAGAGTTAATCTTATCTTCCTCTATAGTCCCTGCGACCAAAACTTTATAAGCTGTTAAACGATCACTTATGTACATTGTCCAACCTATTAACTTCTGTAGGGTTATCCCAGTAACCAAAATGATAGAAAGACAAGATATGACAAACATATGTGCTTAGTGGCTTTTGATGCATTGATGGACATCTCTGCCGATGAAAGTGTGTGCCCATTAGCTTGTCACCATGCGCCAAAAGATAAATGACTGAGATCTTTAGTCTATATTTTTTCCAACTTTAAGTCATTTCAGGTGTTTGGCGCCAAAATCAGATATTTGTTCGACTTGAAAAGTAAAGGGACCAATTACATATTGGAGATATGGTATTTGTCTAAAGTAAGCTATTTGGCACCGGAAAAGCTGTAGCGGTCATTTTGTTTTCTGGTCAGGCCATAAAAATTCAAACAAATAAGCTCTTAATATAATTCCGAGTTTTATATCAGCTAGTAATCATACATGTATAACTAAAGTCATGATAGTTTCATTAGTATAAGCTAGTCGTGAGACTACTTGCTACTTGCTGGATCTGTTTCTAGAAGCAAAGATTCGACAACTGCTTCTGTGGATGGGCATTCTGCTTCTCTGCTTTGGGTTTCCATGAATTCCTTCTGCATTTAACTAGGATGTTTGTGTTCTCATGCCCTTGAAATCTTCGCGCTTGCCGTCAGTCCTTGTACAATCTACACCCCTGTCCCCTGGTCTCATAGATATCCAAAACTAGGATGTTTTGTCAGTTCATCAGGTAGACAATAGTGCACCGTTCAATGATTAGGCTGTTTTCCATGCTGTCATAAATAGTAGGCTCCCTTTCATACTGTGTACAGGAGCATCATTCCAATATGTGGTTTGAGGGAAAAACCATAATATTATCGAGCAATGCTTATTAAGCCAGGCGAAACTAGGACATGGATGTGCTTCTAAGCGCATGGGATGAAATATATCTTTTGCATGTAGCAATTTTTCTTTTGCTCGCCGTGACCAGCACTTATGTCTTCATAGCAAGGGGGAATATGCAGAATTTTTTATTTTTTATTTTTTTTTGCGGGGTGGGGGCGGACTCTCAATGATTGCTTATTTGGTCAGTCTCACACCATCATCAGTTTACTTTTTCAAGCACCATTTCTTCCTAAAGCAAAGGCTACAAAAAGCAATACCACAACCTTGAATTGATTAATACAAACTCTGTTTTTCCCTCTCCACATCATTGTTTTCAACCATCATATGTAAACATAGCACATAATCATGCATACAAACTAGCAAAAGCTAACATTTTGTTCTTCATATCCAATTTGGGACCCCCATATCTCTTTATGGTAGAATAGGTCACCCTAGATCTCTAATGAGCCTAGAGCTCAGAAAAGCGAAAACACCCAAGTCACCATCCAACATAGGGAAGTTTAGGGAGAAAACTTGGAACTTACTCACCCTGGCTTTCTCTTGATGTCCCCTTCTTCCTTCTCAGGAAGTAGGAATCCTGGTTTTTTGTTCTTTCTGTGTGTTTTATTTACTTGATGTTGAAGTTTTGTTTGGAGCAGCAAATATTTATATCCTTGCCTCATAAATTGGAAGGATGCTGCTGTAGGGACTAGGAGTTGCAGCGCAGGTAAGATGAAGACATCATTGACAGGAGTGTCGGACGGATAGACTAATGGGTGGGTTTTGCATACGCTAGTTAGAGGATAATTATCGATCTGGTCTTTTCTGCACTTGCTTTTTCCTGTGATTTTTCTCAAGAGAAGTTGAATAAAATCGGAGCACGATAGTAGCTGATGAACATCCATTTGCATTCTAGATTTTCTTTCCTTCTTTTACATGTTTAACCAGTATGAAAAGGATGGTCATTCAACGACTTGGAGGAACTAGATAATAGTCATAGTTTGTTGCATACTTCCGCTTTGAAGCCTTACAATACTCGATGTCAACCCATGCTTTCATACTTGCAGCTGGATGAAGAAGTCGTGCCGTCAGAAATATCAAGAATACGCTTCTTGCTCTTACAATACTCGATGTCAACCCATGCTTTCATACTTGCAGCTGGATGAAGAAGTCGTGCCGTCAGAAATATCAAGAATACGCTTCTTGCTCGATTCTCCGTAAACACTAGAAGATATCCTGACCGGAGGAATCTCAATAGAGTCGAGCCGGGGTGGTGGATGCTGCCACTTAGGGAGCTGCCCAGCCAGCAGCAGGGTCTGGAGGAGAGGGCCTGCTTCCATCACTGCCTTCAAGAGCTTTCCCTTTTCAGGCAACGGCCTTTTGTTAGCTAAATTCAGGGTTATATGCGACGGAAGGTACGAAGGAGATGTGCTAATGTTCTGGGGATGAATCACCTCCGTGTTGCCTGGGGATGATACTATGCTTTCTTCGGTGTCGGAACAGGAAAAACTAGTGTTCGTATCTCCAGCTTTGCATTTATCCTCAGCGCTCATCCCCCGGGTGATGGAAGCCGCGTTGTGCTGCTTCTGTAGTAGTAGTTGCTGGTTCTGCTGGTGATTCTGCAGTTCTTGCTGGAGGGAGAAGTTTTCAAGGGTGAGTTTCTCGCATTTATCATTCGCTTCATCGCGCTCTTTCACGGTGACGAACAAGAGCTCTCTGAGGTGAATGAGTTCCTCCTCTTTCCTCGTGATCTCATCTTGAGCGGATAGAATTGTGGCGTCGAGCTCCAACCTTGATTGTAGTAGAAGCTGTTTCAGGTCGCCGATACCCTGTTGCCCAGCATTCAAATCGTGAGGTCACCTACGTCACTCTAAAACCAAGTGCAAGGATATCACTCATGATAGTCTTACCTCGTGATCTTCATTGTAGTAAAACCAGTCGAACGAACCACATTGCTCCATCTGAAGGAGACCGACGTCTAACAGGCAGCACAATAATGGAAAAGGCGATGAATTAAGTTCCCCTTTCCCTTGTGAAAGGGTTTTTGAATGGCATGGGATTTGGCTGCAGCATTCTTCTTATAAAGAATGTAGCAGATGAGTGACACTGTTCGCTTTTTGGTTGATGAACTTTGGACTTTTGCTTTCTAAGATTCATGTGACAAGAAGGATGGTACAAAGTACAAAGATACAAGTATGCATGCCTATTGTGACCAAAGAGTAGTCTACAAAGTTAAAGGAGACAAAGGGACGAGGTGGGTAACCCTACAAAATTGAGGACGTGTATGTCTATCACAAGCAGGGAAGCGTGAAATTATTTTATTAGAGTAATGCTAGCGATAATTGTTTTGTTTATAATCAATCAAAACTTTTCTTTTCAGCACTTGTATTTGTTGAATTCGGTAGAATTCAATGGATGAACTAGAAAAATGACCACGGCTGGTATTTTCCTGTAAAGCAAGATATTAGGAGTAATGAAAAGGGATAAGGTAAACAAAAAGTTTAGGCTGTAGAGCAACGATTACCCGTAGTGATTAGTGCCTAACTGCTTTATATACGTGCGATCTTTTACATATAGGAACATAATTAGTACACATGCTAAGTTAATAGTACATGCTGTCACATCTGTTAACCAAATTGTTGATTCACATTTCCTTCGTACACACGGAAGCCATTATGAAATGATCCACGGCCAATGTTGGTTGCGAAAGTTTAGTCAATCAATAAAGGTCAGTCATCCATTTGAAAAATGAACGACTAGATTAAAATCAAACTCATTCCTATCCGATAAAAAGAAACACGAATATCGTGATAATTTATCCCGGATATACCAAAAAAATCAACTGTCTTCAGAAGAAAAGAATCCCGGATAGACTGATCCTTCCAGAAAAAAGAATCTCGGATGTACCAAAAAAATCCAATGGTCTTTCGGGGTTGTTTTTCCGGATGGATTGGTCCTTCCGAAAAAAAGAATCCCGAATATAACAAAAATTCTTTAAATCTTAACCGTCCATCTCACAAATGAACGGTTAAATAATATTGACTGTATAATCCTTCCTATCCAACATTAGTTATGGATCAGCCCCCTTATCCATATAAAGGTAGATTATTTCTACCCTAATGTAAATTGTTACATCGAGGATCGATCTCATTGACTATTATTTAGCTGGGATCTACAATAGAGTTGTAACGTTTGATTGTTTTCACATCAACAATTGAGGTTTAATATGACGGTTATGCTAACGTAAGAATACCCTATATCAGACATAATTATCTTACCAACTTACATGACGGGAGAAACTCGTCAGTTTAAATTTTGGATGAAAAGATTTGGAACCTCTCACGGAATGCTCTCACATATAGCACATGTTTTATCATACCGAGATTTAGAAGGTGAGGTTTCACCCCGACCAATAGGTTTCGCCGGAGAAATTGATAGTAAAACCTATTTCTCTACACGCTTCATGGTTAGATTAAAAATCTTCTTGCATTAGTTAACTCGAATTTCGACCATATAACGTCCAGTAATGTAACAATGAATTCCTCAATCCAGAAGTGCTTTCAACAACACTATGATACAAGGCTGCAACTCAAAAGTGACCGTAAAGATGATGCTTTGGTCAAGTATTACAGTTACGAGGGAATCTGAGGTGGTTGGGCACCTATTTTTAATGCTGATGATGCACTTGATGCCTCTTTTCTTTAGACCATGATTTCGCCCGTTCGCCTTCATTAGTTGCTACAGTTGATCTCCATTACAAACAAAACGATCCGTACAAACTGTTTGCTTTGTTATATGAATTCACAGGACAGATATTTTCACAAAACCCTATCACGGATGACGGATCTCCTCCAAAGAGCGTGACTCAAGATCACGAATGGTTTCACTGAACAATTTCGATCATCATCTTTCTTCTGGCTTCAGGTTCCGATGTTAACGGCCAGATGCAGAAAGCCATCATCATATTTCCATTAGACAAATAGTAAGATGTCGACTGTGTCGCATTTCAATGACCAGATAGTTACTGCAACTTTACAGGGAAGAGACCGATATACTAGTATTTTGACAACGAAAAACCTTCTGTTTACTACAAATTGCCTTTGTGAGTGGTAAGAATCAGGGCAAGACCAGAACTCCCAAGTGTTCAGAATTTCAGCTGCATAATGGAACTTGAGTTCATACCTTGTTCTCTTCAGATCAGATTTGTAACCTGTACATCAATCTGGACGCCGCATTTTACTGTTGATACGAGTTTCCTTGTAGGATTGAACATTCTGTGCAGCTCTACGAGTGGGCCTTCCAACTAAGTCAGTCGATCCTGAAGCAGAAGTACACGCATTGATATTTGCTTCGACTATATCAGTCTCAGGAACTGTTGATGCTGAAGTGATCAAGATATCATCATGCTTCCCATCATTCGGTTCAGGGCACACAGGAAATTCAGCATCAATCTGTACAGGGCATTCTGGAAGCACGGAATCATCCATATCAAGTTTGCCCTTATTGGATTCCACTTGTTCAGTTTTCAAGCATAAAGATTGCCTTCTAAGGCTAAGCCTGTACAAGCACGGAAAAGGAAAAGCATGAATGACTACGAATCCTGTCACAGATAAGCCAGGAAACAACGGTATGTTTTTTCAAGAATTTTGCATCAAAGCGAAGATGATGCAACAACTATGAGATTCGCCTAACCAGAAAGATTTATACTGAGAACCGAGGAGCAAGATAAAACAAACTCTAGGCTCCTCATCAGTTTCTGCATTTGGGAGTAAAACGAACCTTCTCTCCACAGGCTTCTGCTCTTCAGTAGCTTTGACCACATCCTTTGTAGATTCCAATTCTTCCACTTTAAACCTGCTAGACTGCCTTCTGTTGAAATGCAAAAACAAGTGGTTAATATGCCGACTCTTCTTAAGACTTGAAAAGTATAGTTCAATGGAACAATGGTGAACGAACCTTCGGTTTCCAATCTTTTCCTTGGTCTGGACATGTTTGACGGTGGATCTTTCTGGAACTGCATGTAAATCATTGAAATCGAATTCGACAACAGAAGGGAAAAAATCACCTCGATGTGAAATCTGGGGATGGTTAAGAAAATACCTTTAGACTGGTCTATTTCCTCGGGGCTGCAAGGTTTATTATTATCATCCTTATCAACTTGTAATGATTCCCCTGTCTCCTGGTATTCAGTTACTTCCATCAAATGGAAGCACAAAAGGATTTGAAGCAAGCCATATTTGTGAACACAAACAGATCCTTGTAAGAACATAAACATGAATTAGAAGGTATGAATACCCTTGCAGAAGTCTGTTGATGCAGTCTTCTTGCCTTCATTACCTCCTAGAATGACAGTGTTGGTTATTAGTCGTGAGTAGGTCCTCGAATTAATGAATTGACACTTTGACAGATCCCACATAACATTAGGAGTTTACGATTCACGTCCTCACCTGAAATTCCAGATTTCTAGTTAATAGCACATTTCTCACACATCCAAGCTTGTGTTCAAGAACCTTCAGCTGGAGAAGAATAAGTTATTAACTCAATGCTGGGCAATCAGATGCCATAATGACAAAAGAACACACTTAGAGGAACCGACCAGCTGTTTCATCGTAGCATACCTTATCATTACCTGCTCTAAGTTCCTGCAGGAAAGAAAAGCACCATGATCAACATGAATAACAGCGAATTCTGATTACTACTCACAAGAACCAGAGCAAGTGGCAGAATAGCGATCTGGGGATATAGCCTATAGGGATAGAACGACAAACCGCTGACATCTGGGATTTCTCCAGAGCAAAAAGAGAATTCTGTAGCCGCAACTGCTGCAATTCCATCCGTAACTTCTGCAACTTGATCATACTCAACTCGACCAGCTTACTTTGATCATAGTCAGGGGAAATCACCAGAAACAATGGATAGAGTACATCATAGTTGTTGAAGACTGAAACTGAAGGCATCTTTTTCGGGAGATATCCGGTAGAGCAAAATCAGAAAATAACAGTTGTACACTCAATGCCCTTCCGTAAATGTATTTAAGCTGAAAAGCTATCCTACGTCGAACAAAGCATCAATGCAACTAGCTTAATACATTCAGAAGCAAATGTCCTGTTTTGGCTATTTCTAATTCAACATATATCCACCAATCTAGCCTAAGTTCATCACTTTCCGGTAGTGTTAATTAGGGCTACACTCTCATACCCTATCATCATCGATGTCTAGTACATGTTAATATTGGAAGTTCTGAACAGTTCAGAGAACTCTTATTGCAAGAAATGCAACTACAACACCAATCAACTCGAAGTTATGCACTACAAAACTGGTAGAGATGGATACTCTCGATCTGCAATCTCCTTCTTCAACACTGCCTTCTCCTGAACAACGTCGTCACAACCAAATCAACCAAACCAATGGCAACATTGGGCAAGCCAACTATATCACATGACACAAAAAGAAACAACCTACCTTGAGAAGCAGCTCGATTTGATTCTGCTCCCCAGCAAAGATAGCCAAACCTGGCCTCTCCTTCTCGCCCCGATTCAACTGCCTCGGTTTCACCTGCGTATTGCTGATATCCTCGAGTGCCCCTCTCCTCCTCCCACCACCCCTAGCCGCATCTCCCTTCCGCTTCCCTAAACCAAATCCAATCATTCCCGATCAAAAATCACGATCATACATTATCAAAACCCTAAACTTAAAACCCTAATTTCACAAGTCCGTACCCGAAAATCGACAACAATTCGAACATCGCGAGATCGTATCACGAAAGATTACGCTAGATCTGATGAGAATCAGATCGGCGGAGCGAGAGAGTACCTGGTGGTGGTGGCGCGGCGGCGTCGGTGGTGGAATCGAAGACGAATATGTCCTCCATCGTCGAAGCAGAAGCGAATCGTCTTGCGATTGCGATTTCTCACCCTCAGATCTCTGATCTGCGTAGGGTTTTGTGTGAGCTGTTAACGCTGCTGTGTGAGCTGTGGAGGAGATGATGGCGAGCTACATGGAAATGCGAGGGAAATTCCTCAGTCAAACTTCCACCGTTCGGGCTCCTCATAGAAAGTAGCCTCATTTTAAACATTTTGATGTGATACGAAATTATATATATATATATATATATTAAATTTATAAAAATTTAGATAAATAAATAATTTTTTTTATAATGGAATGTATTGTAAAATCTGAGAGAAAAATTGATGGATGTATTATATCATAAGATTGATTTATTATTTTTTAATGTTAAAATATTAGTATTACTAAAAAGAAAAACATTTTATTTATTTTGGGATTAATTAAAAAGAAAACGTTTCAATTTTACTTTCTTCGTTCCATAATAAATACAATAAATTCATCAACAGGAGATTTTAAATGTATGTTTAATTTTTATAAAATTTGATGAAGAATTTTTTTTTCATGATAATGATTTACTGTAGCAGTTATAAGAGAAGATAATGGATATAGTATAACTGAGTTTGATTGATTTTGTATTTTCTAAAATAAAAACTTACAAATAAAATAGTGTTGTAATTATTATGAGACATTTAAAAAAGACAAGTGTTGCACTTATTATGGGACAGAGAACAGAGGGAGTATATGTTAGAGGTTGTAGCTTGGTTGGATATTTATACATTCAGTTTTTTAAGATTGGATATTTTTAGATTTAGTTATTTTTTTAACAAGTGAATAAGTTATCTAAATAACTTTTTAAAGTTGGATATTTTTAGATTTGATCATTCTTTTTAAGATAAGATCAATAACTGTTATTCATGCTAAAATTGAAGTATACAACATCAGATTCTTCATTCTCATAATTAAAAGGTGCGATGAAATATCAATCAAATAATAATATTATTTTTGGATAAAATAAAATCATATAAGGTTGAAACAAATCTTAATAAAATATATATATTTCAATAAAATAATTTAAATTACATTAAATTTTAGATTTACTTTCAGTGTCTTTCGTCTCTACAAATTCATAGCAATCAAATGAATATATATTTGTCTCGTAGATGACTGCACCACCGATACACAAGCTAATAAAGAACTATAAAAGCTAATCCGTGAAGAAGGTGAACTATGTGTTACGTGACGACCAGAGTATAAAAATGATGTACTGACCTTGTATTTTAAAATAGAGGTCCTCAACAATTGTCGAACTCTCATATTATACATCGATGAGCAGGACCTTATGCTCATGAGTCAAACCACAATCGACAATACATCGAACTCACTTATACACATAAAGTTACTTTTTTGTCGCATAGTCTAAGCCAATGCGATTTTCTTAGTTCTGATATCAAAGGAGTCATTATATTTTCATCTCCAACACCATAAGCATTACTGCATTGGACTTCTTTTCCGTTAAACTAAGGCATCTAGCTATTAAAAAAAAAAAAGTTCCGAAGGACGAGAAGAGAAAGGAAAGTGCAAGGAGAACGACATGGTCTGATGTCAAAAGTGGGGTTTCATTAGTATGCTGGGGTTTCATTAGTATGCTAAGTTAAGAACTTTGGCGTCGTAATCTTCTGCTTGCTCACATTGATTCCACCTTTCACTCCCTTCCAAGAAATGCAGAGGGAGGCTCCATTCGGGACTAAAATTCACAATGAAGGCGTTATTCTTTCTAGAATTTCACCGAGGAACAAGAGCACGCAAACACATTGCAAAGATTCTGTATGAATAAGAAAGTAGCATTTGTAACCGAGTTTCAAAAGAAAGAATCTCCATAGCCGCGGACAAGTATCTAGAGATAAAGATGATATTGTACAATATAAAGTTCCTCTATTCTTAATAAACATTAACATATTGAGAAAAAAAATGATATGAATTACGCATCAGATTATAACTTCTCTGACTCATATGATAAATTCATCAAAAATAACATTTGCTAATCAATGCGAATCAAGTCGATTAATGTTTCAATTCATCGATGAAGACGAATGAAATGTTGGATGACGAAAACATATTCTTGTGCAACTTTCCTTGAATCATGAGCAACCATGGATAAAGCTTATGCAACTAGGCGGCGGCCCGCGGCGCCTGATATCTCTCTTCCTTTTTTTCTCCGCCTTTGATTGGTTACATTTTGTGTTAAGTACGTTCCTTGTGTGGACAAAACTCACAAAGACAACAGTGTAGTTGTTGTTTCGTTTCTTTGCCTTCCTCTACCCTAAAAATCATGGATACTGTCGCCATCTACATGTCTTCCCTCTCAATTCCTTCCCAAATCAAAGACCCTTATCCCAAAACCTCCTCAAAAAAGGTCTCATGTATAAAAGTTAAGAAATACTATTATATAACAGTCAATTCATTTGTTTTAGTAAAAGATAGAATTCAAGATTTCTATCATATAGGTACAAAAAAAAAATATCTTTTATCTTTTGAGAATATTTATCTGATAATAAGAAAGAATTTTCATCTCCAACAATTTTTAGATTGCGTTATTTGGACGATAACTAACTGTGTTTCAAACCCCAATGTGGATAAACAATATGACAATGATGTATGATATCCTATAAAACAACCACTCCTATATCAACCCCCATCACTTTAACTTCCAAACCTGCGAAGTTTATTGCGCAAAAGCATCACTGACACAAGCTCACCCCACACATGTGCTTGAGACTTTTTAAGTCCTGTTCTCATATTAGCCATTTAAAGGAACAAAAATGCTTCCTCTCAATACCAGCAACAAAACCATTCTCATTCTCCTCTCCATTGTAATCACACTAACCACTCTTCATCATCCTCATCAAACTAATGCCACTTTCAATCTCACTTTGCCACACCAAGTCGACCCTCACCCCGAAGAAGTCGTTCATGACCTCCACGAGTAAGAACGTAAATACGTATCTTAGGAGATTGAACTCGTTATCACTCACAATGACTTATACGGTGTGATGTTTAACACATGAATGTGTTTTCTCGTGCAGGAGAGTTAATACTTCATTCTCAAAATGGCTGGCAAGGGACCAACTCACCTCATCATGCGCCACCGGCAACCCCATCGACGACTGCTGGCGGTGCGACCCCAACTGGGCCACCACGAACCGGCAGCGTCTAGCGGACTGTGCCATTGGGTTTGGCCGCAATGCTCTTGGTGGAAAAGGCGGGCCCATATATGTAGTCACTGACTCATCAGATGACTCGGACCCTAACAACCCCAAACCCGGAACACTCCGTGACGCAGTGAGCCGTCTCGGTCCGCTTTGGATCATTTTCTCGGCTAATATGCTGATCACTCTCAAGTCACCTCTCATGGTCACATCCTATAAGACCATCGACGGCCGCGGCGTTAATGTACAAGTAACTGGAGGAGGATGCATCTCAATTCAAGAGGTACTTATCTGATCAGTTCTAAAATCAATTGACGATACTCTCGATTCAAGATTAATTTATTAAAAATTAGATATGTTTTTTAAAACTTTAAGAAGAGGATTATCTGAATTGTTGTTATTGTTATAATGATTTCTGCATCTCCATCGTGGGTTTTCTAAACACACAGGTAACGAACGTTATAATCCACAACATAAACATCCACCACTGCGTCCCAGCCAACTCCGACGGCGACGGCCTCCACGTATTCTCGGCCACGGCCGTCTGGATAGACCACTGCACGATCTCCGACTGCACCGACGGGCTCATCGACTGCACGGTGGGGTCCACAGAAATAACAATATCCAACAACCACTTCTTCAACCATGACAAGGTAATGCTGCTTGGTCACAGCGATGCCTACACGACCGATAAGGGAATGCAGGTGACCGTGGCGTTCAACCGGTTCGGCCCGAACCTGAACCAGCGGATGCCACGGTGCCGGTTCGGGTACTTTCATGTGGTTAATAATGATTATATCGGGTGGCGCGAGTATGCTATTGGTGGTAGCGCTCATCCGACGATCAATAGTCAGGGGAATCGGTACACGGCCCCTGGGAACGAGGATGCGAAAGAGGTTAGGGTTTTCATCATCGATTTGATTCTTTGGGTCTTATTTTTGGTGCCTGTAAAGTGTTTATGGAAATGCCTGAAATGAGATTTCTTTAGTTTTAAATTTCAAGAAACAACGTTTCTATTATCCACCTTATAGTTAAACATCTGTATGTCTCGTTCTGTCTAGAAATTGTTAATGACTTGAATACTGGGTTGCTATTGTCGTTTCATTTTGGTATTGGTTGTATTGTAGGTGACGATGAGGATGGATGCGGGGAGCACGGAGTGGCAAACGTGGAATTGGAGGACGGAGGGCGATCAGATGCTGAACGGAGCGTTCTTTGTTCCGTCGGGGGATGGCTTGAATTCGGCAGTGTATGCCATGGCGTCGAGCTTGTCACCTAAGTCGGCGTCCTACATTGATCAGCTCACCATGAACGCTGGCGCCATGATTCCTAACGGGTCAGTTCATTTGATTCTTTGTCCTCCTGATCTCTTTATATTCATTCTTTGGATCGTTGCTCGGTCGAGTTTATTGTGAAGATCATCACATTACTCGGTCAAGGTCATCAAGTGTGAGTACTTGCGAAAAAGAAATGTTTCCCTTTCTCCAATTGTTTAATCGTTTATGTATCTTTATATAAGAGAAGTAATACCTTGCCCCGGCTAAGTAGATAGTCTGTCTGGTGTCTTGATACTCGCACTTGCTTTTTGTTTGTCACGGGTTGATATGTATATATATATTTTTTGTTTCATTTAAACTGTTAATTTTTTTTATGTTTTATTTAAATTATAATATTTGTATATTTAATAATTTTTTTCACATAAAAATATTAAAATATCCTTATTTTATATCATATCAATTTATTTATCATTATTTTTTTCTCATTTTTTTATCTCACGTATTTATAAGGATAAAATGATCATTTCTTATTAATTCAACATATATAAATTACGAATGGGATGTATATTTGATCTTCCAATGTTTACATGCTCTTGGTTTGACTACAATTACTAGATATTCTCATTATTATACTACTATTCAAGTAGTCAAAGCCACATTATAGGAAAACCATGTCACACTGATAATGTAGTTTAAAGAGTAGTAGGCGAAACTGAGGAAAAATAATGAAAAAGAGAATTGGGTTTCACAATCAGGTTTATTGTTATCATATAAGTTGCTCATCGCCTGCTAAGTCACCTACATTGTGATCAATCCGCCCCTTCAAGTTTTTCTCGCGGAATGTTGTTTCTCTTCATCACTAACAAACGTCCATAATATACAGAGATGGTGGCGCGGGCATTACAAACCCCACGCAAACCACAAGTTCCGGTGGTGGTGAGGGTGGCGCTTCTACCGGCCAAGGGGGCGGGGACGGCGACCAGGCAGGGTCTTATGGCTACTATGGGATGATATTTGGAAGCAGGGCATGTCCTCCTCCTACGTCAAGCAAGATCTATGTCATTTTCTCAGCATTATTCATGTTCATCCTGGCCACATGATTATACAATTTTTCTTTGGTTCTATTTGTTAGTACTTGTTAGCGATGATACATGGCAGGAATTGTAGTAGGAACTACAGAATTAGGAAAGGGCCTCATAATGCAATGAGCCAATGATCCATTGGGTTGGTCCACTGATCATAATGGAGTAGGCTTGATGACACTGACCTGTTAACTAAATCCATTATTGTGTACTAACAACAAAAAGAAAGCACGAGTTCAATGTGACAAACGGTCATATTGACCGCAATTTCCGGTACTTGAACAGTGTTAGATACTTAACGTGGTTGATGGATGGATTCAAAGTGTGAGACAAGCTAACAGATTACTAAACTATGTAGTAGTCTGAAAGGTCGTTTCTGTCAATAAATGATACATAGTAGTCACAACGCTCAAACCAATTGCACTATTATCGTATTATCGGGATAATCACTTTGTCTGTCAATAATGTTGGGCCTTTTTTGACACATAAGATGCATTTGAAAGAACGAATCCAAAGATGCATTTGTGACATGAGCTTACAACAAACTATTATCAGTGTGCAAGTTGCAAACAAGGCCTAACATTATTCGGAAAAGACTGCACTCAATGAGGCGACAATGGGCTGTGGAAAGCATTGCCTAACAATGCTTGACCAGAAGAAGAAGCTACCCTAACATCCTTCCCTCTTCACTGCTAGGAGTTATAACAAATGTATCGTGCTATAGTGATTCTCATGACATCTGAATTCCGATACAGCTTAGAGATTTTTTGCAATAACGCGTTGTCTCAAGTGCTTGTAACACATACAATGCTTGTTTGTTCTGCTTGCATTAGATGAACCTTAAAGCCATGAACATTTCGCCAAAATTCCATTCTCAAAGCCAAGAATCTGAAACACACAACAAAGAAAGGATCCAAACCATTCATTCACCTTTCTTCAACTTGGATGATCTTCCCCTTTCCTCATTACTATCTTCACATTTTCTTGTCCCAAACCACACTCACAGTCCCAGAACCTGTGAAGGTGACATAAACTCAACAAATCCTGTATAATTCAACACAGAGTAGCTGATACGAGGAGGTGAACAGTGAGAGGTCTCTGTCTCCCTCTCATCATTCTCATATGTTCTCTCTCAACTTCAATGGTGTCCATTTGAGTCATTCACTGCTAACCCAACTTGACATTTTGCCCCCAAAATTTACAGCTTGACCCATTTGCACCATTCAACAACAAAACAAACACAAAAAATCTCAAACTTTCACTATTGTTGCTCCTCCAAGGATGCTTCATTTTCCAATCATCCTCTTCTTCATCGTCTCATTTTTCCTAGCTTCGTTTAGCAGAGTTGTTTCCCTCAATCTCACTCTCCCACATCAGCACCCTGACCCTGAATCTGTAGTTGAAGAACTCCATAGGTACTTCAACTCACTCACTTTTTGTCCATTTTCATCACTTGGGCCTCTATCATTTCACTCAAAAACCAAAACCCAGAAGTGGATTATACTAATGTGGTGTTTTGATCATGTGGGTATGTGAAATTTCTTGCTAGAAACCCTAATTGGGAAGTTTCCTTTTTTGCCCTTTTGTTGCAGGAGTGTGAATGATTCTGTATTTAGAAAGCAAATGCTGGGAAGCATTGTGGAGGAGAAGGATTCGGCGTGTCTAACGGGGAATCCAATCGATGATTGTTGGCGGTGCGACCCGAATTGGAACTCGAACCGGCAGCGGTTAGCCGACTGTGGAATCGGGTTCGGGCGAGGCGCCATGGGTGGCAAAGGAGGACAAATTTATGTCGTCACTGACTCGTCGGATTCGGATCCCGTGGATCCGAAGCCGGGAACATTGCGGTATGGTGTCATCCAAGAGGAGCCTCTTTGGATTGTGTTCTCTTCCAACATGATGATCAAGCTCAGGTGACAGTAACGGACTTTCAGGAGAGCTGATTTCTAGTTATAATGTAGTGTCACAACTGTGATCAGGAGGATCATATAGGTCTATTGGTCTAGGTGGTACCATCAAGAGGTGATTTATTTGGTATGGTGATTTCAGGTATGAGCTTATAGTGAATAGTTACAAAACGATCGATGGCCGGGGAGCAAATGTGCACATAACTGGTGGCGGGTGCATCACATTGCAATATGTGTCTAATGTTATCATCCACAACATTCATGTTCACAACTGCTACCCTGCTGGAAATACGAACGTTCGATCGAGTCCTACACATGTCGGCTTTCGAACGAAATCCGACGGAGATGGTATCTCTATATTTGGCGGCAGGAACATCTGGGTTGATCACTGCTCGTTGTCGTACTGTAGTGATGGACTCATTGATGCCACCATGGGATCGACCGGGATTACTATCTCGAATAGCTACTTTTCTCATCATAATGATGTGATGCTGCTTGGCCACAGTGATGGGTATATCTTGGATGCTGGAATGCAGGTGAAATTTTTTGGCTCAAGTTACTCGATATATATTAGTATAGTAATTTCTATTTAGAAATGACTGAGTGTGATGATTATGCTGGAGTATCGTCTGATCGGCAGTGGTGAGATGCTAATTGTTTCTTTTTTGATATAAATTGGCGTGTCAAGTCCTCCAGTTAACCTTTGTGGTGGTGTTGCTGACTTGAGAAATTGGATTGGTGAAGGTGACTCTAGCGTTCAATCGGTTCGGGGAGAAGTTGGTGCAAAGGATGCCGAGGTGCAGGAGAGGGTATATACATGTTGTGAACAACGATTTCACCTCCTGGGAAATGTATGCGATTGGTGGCAGTGCCAATCCGACGATCAACAGCCAGGGGAATCGATACACTGCTCCGGCAGACATCAATGCAAAGGAGGTAAAGAGTTTCCTTCCTTGGCGTTGCTGATTTTTTGGATCAAGAATTTTTTTTATTTCCAATACATGTTTCCATTTGAAAAAAAGTTGAATCTTCTCTGTGACAGAGATCCTGTGATCATTTGCACAAGCGATGCTAACCAGAAACAATTCGCTTGAATGCTTGTAGAATTGGATGGTGACCAAAATGCTTTGTTTTTCATGTCGGCAATCATCACTCGCTTTATGTTTATGCTTTTCATAATCATCATGGCAACGGATATTCCTTTTGACATATAGAATACATACATGGATGATGGAACTGTTTCCTGATGTAAGATGTGCAAATTGAGGCTGCGGAATAATGCTTAATTCTCCCTAACCCGTCCCTGCGAATATAGTCGAGCTGTGTATCTTGGCGTGAAACTTCGTCATTGAACTCATGCGGCTGTTTGTCTTTTTTCTTTTGGCTTCCCAACCCAATCCGGCAGAGCTAGGCCGATGTGGGAATCCAAAAAGGAGAACGATGCTTTTCTTGAACTAGTCCATTCCTCTCATTGTCTCCTCTTCTGTGCCCGGGTGGAGAATTCTCAAAGCTTTCAAATTCAAGCTAATCACTTTTGGGATTGCTTTAGCTAGAAAACTGAGTTGACGAAGAATAGGATCCAATAATTATCCGTGCCATGTGTTGGCATCCTATGCTGGTGAATTTCTTACAATTTTATGTGATATGTCTAGTTGAGTTGTGAATACGATCAATGTATGAAGAAAACCAATAGTAACATACTGGTGCATGATTTTATTGCAGGTGACAAAACGGGTCGAGACAGACGAGAAAGACTGGGCGGACTGGAACTGGAGGACGGAAGGGGACATAATGGTTAATGGTGCTTTCTTTGTGCCATCTGGGGATGGTCGAGGAGTTCAGTACGTCAAGGCGACCAGCGTAGAGCCAAAGTCTGTTGGGCTCATTGATCAGCTCACTATGAATGCCGGTGTCTTTGGTGACCCCAGGTGAACAAGTTACATCGATCTCAATTCATATCATTAGGTGTTTCGACCACACTGCAAGGACACCCTCGTGCCGTAACTTTGAATCCGAAACATAACATGGTTATGGGGCTTCTTATCCGTGTAGAAAATGAACAAATCACCCTTTCTCTCTTATTCTAGAGGTGTGCATCCAACAATCCACTTAAACTCAAGTCTAGGCACGTTGCTGTGGTGGCTTGTGATCCTCATTGAACCGAATGCTTAATTCCAGGGTTCAATGCGATAGACTTAGATTAGATCCAGTGGTTTTCAGTCACATTCTTTCATTCAATTTATGAGCGTGGCTTGAACCTATGAATACCACCGTGTCAAAGGACCCATATGTTTTTTCCATAGCACATGCCACATGCAACCCTAGTCTCTTTCCTTTTTGTCTTGCTTTGCTAGGTTTTGAAAAGTGCCAATTTGCCCATGGGCATGGACTGTTCATTACTTTCCTCTGTTATTTGGTGCCTTTATAGGAAAAAAATGATCCGACTTGTTAGCACTTTACGTGCACATAACATGCAGGAAAAGTCATCAACTCTTTGATCGTGGATAAAGCAAATCCTTGTATACGTCGAGCTCTTGAACTTATTACATTTGATACACCACATGATTCTATTTCTTGTGTCATGTGTCTTCATTATTTGGAACTACTGTAGTGACTCTTGTACAACGGATGCAGGGGAAGTCTAAGTGATGGAGGCCACGGTGGTGGCACCACCAGCAGTAGCACGAGGAGCAGCAGCAGCAGTGGAGGCAGCGACATATTTGGTATGATATTTGGCGGCGGCAGCACATCATCGCCTGCACCACCACGGGGATCATCCATATCATTCGCAACGGCCATCTGTTGGTCCCTTTTGATCTTGTTAGCTTGTTACACATCCACCAATCACGGTGCTGTATTGTAGCAAACCTCCATTGTTATCATTATAAGAGGAAAATATCAGGAAAAAAGTGAAGAGGTGAGTTGAGTCCCTACTATATGGAAACTAGTAGGAGGAGTAGTTGTCAAACCCCTCAAAAAAGCAATGACTTCTCACAATCGTATGGAGTGGGAGCATTGTTGAAGAGAGACTCTAAAACAGCGAAACATGGCCCCTTGCATTGGAGTTATGGGTCAGTGTATTTGTAATGTGGATCATGGAATTTCAACCAAATATGCTAATCTAATTGAAAGTGACTTTTGTGTTGTAGGATTTCTTTTGCTGTTTCGACACAATGGCTCTCGTAGAAGCTACTCCCATATGAAATGTATATGAAACAAATCAAACTGGGTAGTAGGATTGCAGGGTACGAGGCTCCTGGTCGAAACAACAAATCAGTTATGATGCTTTTGGAATGTGATACGTCAAGAAACAACATAAGAGATGATCTTGGGCACCTATGATACCAAGCACAGTATCATTCACTGAAGTAAAGATCACTCCAGGCGAAACCAAATCAAGGTGAATCAAAGTTCTAGTCAATCAGTTATTAAGCAACAAAACCCTGATCAGGCTTTAATTAACGGTCTTCAGGCAAATACTACTAAACGATCCAACGAGTTCTCCTGTTCTACATTAACAAACGAGGATCAGCACCAAGTCAGCCAGCAACGAGTATTTCACTAGAGACCGCTACCACCACGTTAAACTGAAACTAAGCAAATACAGATCAGCCCAGAACTCCATCAATCCCAGCCGCCGCCACCTCCTCCTCCTCCAGATGAACTGCCCCAGTTCTTGCCTGACGACTTGCCCCAGCCCCTGCCTTGATCACCATTTCCTCCAGCATCAGATGCATTCCCAAAACTCCCACCATCATTCTGCCAACCCTTCGCCTTTCCCCAACCACCTTCCTGATCATTCTTCCCACCCGAGGAACCACCACCCCAACCGCTGCCTCCATTGTTCTTCTCAGCTGAGGCTCCAGAATTTCCTCCATCACTGTTCCATCCCTTGCTCTTTCCCCAACCACCTCCCTGGTCATCTTTGCCGCCAC
>JAOVYX010021902.1:0-15208 GCA_035668315.1 Drosera spatulata | reverse complement strand
CCACCAATGCCAACCACATCCAAATCCTGTAGCTGCAGCACCTACGGTATGCACTGCCTCTTCCCATGATCTTCTTCTTATCTATAATCCGATATATCTAGCTCTCTTTTTGCTCTCTTTTCTATATCTGAGATTGGTCCAATTCCTCAAAATTAAGGGAACCAAATATGAGCTTTACTTTCACTTACGGAACTGGCTGCCCTTGCTATTTATGTAAGTATAGGAGTATATAACCTGAATGGTATGTGTCTCGTGGTTTGAAAACTCGTTTATGTGTATGTGCGTGAATGTCAACTATGAGTGGTTTTGAAAAAGGTCAAATATTGAAATCGCAACAGTTTAGGCATATCAGCTTTGAACATAATGCATCTTATTCATAATATTTAATTTTAGTAAAGTAGAATATCTTTAGCGGCCAGTTTCCTTGGCAACCACTTCATTGAATAGTGCGATGAACTTTTGAATAGTAGTATTTGGTTTGTGAGATGGAGACACATGGGTTGTTATTATGACTGATATCATGATTTGAAAATTGAAATACTGGTACATATGTTTATCCAAGTTGAGATTAGTTATGCGCATAGCTCCCCTTAGAACAGATCCTTGAGAAATGGTCTGATGTAATTTTTAATGTTCTGCATAAAGGTTTAGGGCGTGGTAAAAGCTGTTTTCGGTCAATGTTAATTACAAATGAATCTTCGCGCTTTCTACGTTTTGGTCCTCTAATTCAAGAAACCAGTTCGGTGTTTTGGTAGGGTACTAGTTGATCTGCGAATCTGTTATATATTTATACTAGTGTTGCTTCGGCCTGATGGGGCGGTAGTCGTTATAACTTGTATCCTGATTCAAATTTTTTGCCCAAGAGATATTTGTGACTGCAAGTGCAGGGTAACGGTTACTATGATTCCCTAGTATGTCGCTTTACTCCTATTATGCATCTTTGAGTTACTGTGATTGCCCTGTCGTGTGCACTCGGGTTAGTGTTGTCGATTTTCGCCTAGCACTGGATATATAGTAGTAGCATATTACCGATTTACCATTCAACAGACAGCGTTCAATGGCCAGTTTCGGTAAAGACTGTTTACTGGACTTTGCTTGATGCTCAATATATACTATATCTGTCTCATGTCAAGTACTGTATAGTTCCCGTCCACTAAATTCGTTGAAACATATCCATGAAGCTGGTTTGCATGATGTTGAAACACTACGATCTGCATGATTCTGTAGAAAAAATCTTCACGTATCTATCAAGTTATAATTTGTCTCAATCTTTTTGGTCAATAAAGCATTTTTTTAATGTATTTGTCATTGACTCAAGTTTTTATGTACAGAATAAATGGCGAGGTCTTGCATTGCCCTCATAAGTCAACCTAAAGGCACCATGGAATGGGAACTCTGGTGACATTTTCTACTCTGTTAAGTTCCCTGGAATAACCACTCTGTCCTCTCGCAATGGTCGCAAATGCGTATCACAATCTCATCGGTGTTATTACACAAGACAGGGTAGAATGACGCTGTTTTATTCACGTGGTCTATTGTTCTAATGAGGTCATAATTTTTTATTTTTTATTTTTTGGAATTTTTGTTCAAAATATTCGAATTTTTTTTCCCCTGATGGTCTACTGCTTCGATCGCCATTTGCAATAGACTGTTTTATGCAAAGATTAGGTGCAAAGTACGTACATGGAAACAGAATTGATGCAGAAGCTCCAAAAGTATAGATTATGTGTAAACTGCGTGTGAATGTGTTAATGGTCAGATAAATGTAAAATAACATTGTTTGATTAGTTCAAGACTTGTGATTTTAGGAAAAATATTATGGATGTGTTGGGGTTGATTTTATATTGAAAGTACGTACATGGAAACAGCATTGATGCAGAAGCTCCAAAAGTATAGATTATGTGTAAACTGCGTGTGAATGTGTTAATGGTCAGATAAATGTAAAATAACATTGTTTGATTAGTTCAAGACTTGTGATTTTAGGAAAAATATTATGGATGTGTTGGGGTTGATTTTATATTGAAAGTTTTATTTTTTATATTATAAGTTAAAAAAGGTTATATTTCATGTCAGATTTTACTTATAAAATATATCAAAGTTGATTTTAAATCAGTCATATATTTTCGAAATACTCCTTCTATCTCAAAAAAATACAATATATATATATATATATATATATTTTGTATTATCATATATGTATATAAATCTTCTTTTAATATTAAATCACGTCTGATTGTTTCGCAACATGTATTAGGTCGAAGTACGTAGCTTACACAATCATTAATGTTTCATGATAAATGTATAAAAAACATATTTGATCGTTGTTATATATATATGTCAAATTTTTTATTGATATACATACTATTCAAAAGATCATACTCTTTATGAAACGAATGAAATATTAAAATAGAATTGCTCTGGGTTGAGACAGTGAATGCGTTTGGTGTAAAGAGCATTGAGACAAAGTTGATGTAGAAGCTCCAAAAGTATAAATTATGGGACGCTCGTGTGTGAATATGTTAATGGTCAGCTAAATGTAGAATAAGAATGGTTGATTAGTTCAAGAAATGTGATAACAACACGTCATATTATAAACCGAAAAAGACGCGGTGCGTTGGCGAGCAACAGCAGCAACAAGTATTATAAGTTTTATTTTTTATATTATAAATTAAAAAATTTATATTATAATTTGATGAATATATAATTCAATTTTAATATATTTTATGATTAAAATATGATAATCTATATTTAATAAATTACATTATAAAATTTTAAATTTATAATATAAAAAATAAAATTTACCGTACTCATCATCGTAGCACATCCCTCCTACTCTATGTGCATCTCTACCAAAAAGCTTTCCACGTCATCATCAAGTTTGGAAACATTGAGTGTGGCAAATAACACAAAGGGGATGGAGGTAAAGCATGAAGCTCTCAACGAATTAAGCCTCTTTAAATATACTGTATCTATCTTGTTTTTTGAGTGTTTTTGATATAAAACCATCTTGGATGCTCTTGACAAACAAACTTGTCTTTAAGTTTGCCGCATTCTAATGATTACTTCTTCATCATCTAAGCGAATCATTAGACAAGATGATTTATTTGTTAACTCCAAATTATTATTATTGAATCGAACAAGTCTAACTCGATCCGCTCATTAAATTGATTTTCTTTGCTTTTCGGTGGAGAAAGTGAAGGTCGAAATATTGACCACTTACAAGGTCATGTACTCCCATTGTCCTGTTTGACTACTCGTTTTCAGCTCTTCTGCCTTTGAATTTCATTGATAAAATAACATGCCAACATGTGACCGAGACCACGTTTATGATCAGTAATTATGATATTAGTTATTTCATATTTGCATTTGCATATTTTTACCATTCCATTTGTTTCGACGGCTTTATGGGTGAGTACAGAACTTTATAACCCTAACAGTATTGATTTGATATTTTTTTATGTTAAAAGATTATCAAAAGAGAAAAGATAATAATTTTTTTAGACTAACCAAATAAAAAAAACGTTACAATTAATATGGAACGGGGAATAAAATTTAGTGGAGTTTATTGTTTGTTGTGGTATGTATGTGCCTTGGTCTTTGTAGGGTTATGTATTGTGGACGTCTTGGGTTTGTTGTTTTATTTTGGAAAAAAAGACACTTAAATATCTTGAACTATTAACATTTGGCACGTTGACATCTCAAACTTCGATAACAGTCAACGCACTTAATTGGACTTAAAATAAGCCTCTGTTTCAAAGGGCACTGAGGCCATCTGCAAGCACAAACAACAAATAGAAACGATGCCGCGGCATATGATACGGCCGTATCATAGTTGTGGAGGCTTCACTATCAGGCCCATAGACATGAACTATGCGCAAACAAGTTAACAAGGATCAAACAAACACGGACAGAATGTTTGCATTCTTTTCTTGAATGGGATATAAGACGACAAAGATCACACATAAATCATTGTACCTATCTTCGCGGGGTTTCTGGCATCGGCCTCTCAGGTAAAAGGCTTCGGCTAAAGCTGAGACAACAACAGTGTTCATCAGAAAACTAATCAGGGATCCATCTCAAGGATGTAATGTAGGCAAGTTAACAAATTTCACCCACAATGGATAGTTTGTTTTAGTAAAATTCTTAAACCTACTAAAGATCAATGTAGCCAAAGACATTACGGAGACACGATTACTATTGACAACAACACAATACATAAAACAACTTTAACTTATTTTTCAAGTTTATATAACAACAATGCACAAACAATAATAATCCAGATATTTCTATCGTAAACAGAGTATGGATACACCGTCTACGAACACACACCATCATAAATTAGAATTAGGCAGCACTACTACTGGTGACAGTGGCGAGACACTTGTTGGAGGGAATAGGAGCGAACCAGGCGGCGTCGGCGTGGTGGTTTGCGAATCCTCGTCGATGCATGGTGGAAACGGATCTCAGGATCTGCTTGGTGGAGGCCTCCAGCTCTTTGAACTCTTCGTCCTTCTGGTACACCCATCGATCAAATCTCTTGAAGCATGATGCCCATTCTTCCGACATGCTATCCTTAAAATACTTTGGGTATAAGATCTTCGGGGCAATATACTTGCTTCCAACACCATCGGAGTCGGAGATGCGCACCGCTGCTGAAACCACAGAGATTGGGAGAGAAAGATGCGGAGAGAGATTTCGCCAACGCAAACCCTAGTTCTAATATACCACTAGTAGATCTTGAGCACTTATATTACATTACGTAAAATAAAAATTTCGTAAAAGAAAAAAAAAGGAGAGCAGTGATTTTTATAAAATATTAAAAGAATATATTGGAATATGTGTTAAAATGTAATAGTTATAATATTATATTGATAAATTCAATAAAATTATGCTTTTTTATATATTTTATATTATTCTATACGTATGAATATAAGTCTCCAACAAACATTGATCGTCGTTATAAAAAATACACAAACATTGATGCACGTTTAGGTTGAAGTACGTAAATTATACAAACATTGATGTTTCACGATAAGTTTATAAAAAAATTGTATTTCATCGTCGTTATACATGTGTCAAACATTAAATCGACACATATACAAAATCAAATATTGCAATAATTTTGACACGAAAGGAGTAGTATTATCATATCAATCTCCGATGCAAATGATGGAGAAAAAATGTAAATATTCTGATGTAAGTGTTCTTACGAGTTAAGACTTTTTTTTTCTTTTTTCTTTTTAAATTGACGTTGCCTTGGACATGTTGAGTTGGGCCTATGTGATGGGCTGGTCAAGCCCAACATGAGCATTTAAGTCCAATTAAAGTTGTTGCCTCTATTGGATCCGAGCTAACACTGGCCCAAATTAAGTTTCAGCATTCAACCCCTTCCTACATGTAGCCATCGACACACGGTGAAGAAAAATTCCCCAACGACCAAGTTTAGCCTGCCGTTGGAAAAATCTCAACTCCATTCAGATGGATGCAGTCAAAAAACAGTAACGAGACATCTATTGGTCCAAATGATTGAAAACTTGTTTCCGCTTGATCCAGAAATTATGTTTGGGAAGAATTTTTTTTTCGCTTTTTTTAATTGCAAAAGAAGCCTTTAAAATCTATTAGTTCTCATCACAGAAATACTCAACAGAGAATAAATTGAGGATTTCAAGTTTTTAAATTTTTCTCAAACGATGTACAGAAATTGTAATGTATCGGATCCAAAAATTGTATGTTTGCGAAGAATTCTTTTTCACTTTATTTAATTGCAAACGAAGCCTTTGAAATTTGTTAGTTTTCGGTCACAAAAATACTCAAACGGTAAATTCAGGATTTCAAGTTTTTAAATTTTACTCAAACGATGTACTGAAAATATAATGTGCAGGTTCGATGTAATGAATCAGATCAAGTATTGTACAAATTTCAGTTTTTGTAATTTTCAATTAATGCGGAAAAGTAAATAACACCAAGATTTATATTTGTTCGTCCCCAACTTAGTTACGGATTTACATCCAGTGTAAAGACACAACAATGTGCTGAAACACCCTAAGTACAATCTATCACTCCTATTTACAAACTCCTGCAAGACTCCATTTGTAAACATACTTACAAATTCGTTTTTCCTAATCCACCCTTAGTTTAGTGAAACTCTAAATACAGACACACTTCATAGTGACTACAGACGTCTATACAAACCTAGGCCAGGGTTCTCTAAGCAGCAGAGCACTCCACGAATGGTGCTGAACAAAACAACACAATAGACGACCATAGATATGAGCACTAATAGGTTCGAATATCTTGTTCCGTTCAAAACGATGAACCTCTTGAATCACAAGAAATCAGATTTGCAAGACATCTTGAAAAACCTTGGACGATTCTAAACTTGTGATTCGATTATCAGAACCATCATGGAGAGATGGAGGTCGTGGGAGAAAACCAGTAGAAGATTGGTCAAAAAATAGTTTCTTCACCTCCCCTAAAAACTAGGATAATTTATAAGAAACAAATCAATTTAGTCAAGGCATTTGAATTTTGAAGCAGTGAAAAATATCCAGTGAAAATATTCTGAGAAAAATCTTTTTAAATCTTTATCCGAAAATTATGGATTCGGTTACAGGATTGTGACTGTATCAAGAACCGGTTTTTTTTTCAAGATGAGATTCATCATAATAACAGAATAAGATAGATCCATGCAAATTTGTAAAGTGTTTACAATATTACGACTTGACGAAGTAAAAATACCAACCTATTTACAAAGCGCATGTCACTACACGACAGTATTGCAGCTTCCATCTTGTAACTCCTGTGTATTGTCTCTGAGTTGCAACTTGAGATTGAGATCATGAAAACCATTACTTGATTCAGCTTTAGGTTCCTTCTCTGTTATCAATCTTTTAGTATTAAATTGCACATCAACAATTTTGCAAATATTATTATAGTGATGTTTGTCATCATCAAAATATCGCAAGGTTCAATAAAATCATTGCTCAAAGTGATTAAAAAAATCAAATGTCACAACTCGTAATTTTGATGGAACAGATGGACTATTTCACACAAAAAATGTGTTAAAAGAGTAGTCGAAATTTAGTTCCAAGAACTACAAATACTCTCATCCTTCTCAGACCATATGCATGGATTATTACCTAAGTAGCTTTGTGAACATCGGATGATGGTTACTTCACAAAGTATTGACAGTGTATCAATGATAGATAAGCTCTACTCGCAAATCACTTGGCTATATAGCCTACATTACATCATGGGTTTGAGCGGGGAAGCCCATTCTTGTACTTGAAAGTATATGTTACCATACCATGCATTAAAAGCACTTTGAAAATCATCGCTCAAAGCTAATAGATCACCTAGTTGGGAATATATTTTTAATAGACCCAACACAAGCACACAGCCTCTATTTTGAAGATAATGGGATTCGAATTTAAGATCTTAAAAAAAAAAGGCTGAATCGAACATTACAACAGCAACCCAGATTGGTTAAGCACACAACCTATTCATCTATAAATATACAAAAGTCATTGTAAACATAACATGTGAGCAAGCCCATCACCCCAAAACACTAGGTTTGCTTCTTATGGATTGTGAACGTTTTTCTCTTTGCTTGTTCAATGATATTGTAACTCTTCTACATGAATGTCAAACAAATCCGTACGAATATCTGGTTGTTTGGGTTCGGGTTCGGATGTATCCTCAAACTTGTATCCGTTCAAAACAGAGAAGACCGGAGTTGATTGGATTTGGGTTCGGATCCGAAACCAATATCTGGTAGAGTAAGACACTATGAGAGGAGCATTAGATATCTGTGATAAGAATCTTCATTTCTCATAAGCCACATGCATATTGATTCTTCTTTATGGGTCCTTAAACAACATTGGGAATGAATTCAATAGAAAATACTTCCACCGACACAAAACTATAGATAAGGATATTCACATCAGATATTTTATAATTTTTAAATTTTTTAATTATTTAATATATCTTATTACATCTATAAAACAATACAATATGTTATAATATTATTTAATATTTCTCATTTTATAGTTTTTACATATACTATAACATATTTTTTCAACGTCATATTATTATTTTTCTTATCCATATATTTTAATTTTGTTTCTATGGATTATTTATTTTGATGTGAATGCTCTAGCATGGCTACAAAACACAAAACAACTGAATCTGAAATAACTATAGAACATTGTCTTGACGAGTTAACGGACCAATCAGGAGTATTATACAAAAGGGACAAAAGGGATTTCATAAGTTTTTTATAAAAAAAAAAAAAAAAAAAAAAAAACCTTTTGCTTTAAAAAAATTCTATAAATTGGGTAGTCTCTGTCCACCACCTTCCCCATTCTCCCGTCACCGTTTCTTTCCACCTCTTCCACTCTCTCCCTCACCCCTCAACACACACACACACACGACACAATTTGTTCGCTATTAATTCATTGCATCGACCCACCAACTCATTAATTTATCCTCCTCCATCGAGTCCTAAATTTCACTCAAATCTCAAATCTTACAACAAAATTAGGTTTGTTTAAGTATAAATTATCACTCGTCTAATTTCAATTAGTCCACTGTAAACTGTCCAAATGATATTGACAATTAATCGTGTTTGATGTTTTTTTTTCCTTAACAGAATACGAAAGATGACGAAGAGGGATGTGATGGTTTCCGAGGATCAGAGTCACACGACGATGATGACGAGGGCGGCTGCGGTTGCGGTTTCGAGGAAGAAGCAAGAGGTCGTTGGAGACTTGGAAATCAGCACTTGGGTTGAGTCCATGAAAGCCTCTTCTCCTACTCATGTTAAGTCTTTTGTTGCCGTCGCAGCCACCGACGACGACGACGAGGGCTACTCTTCTTGGATGGTAAGTTTTGTGATTTTGTCTGTCATTGAAGTTGTCATGTGATTCGGTATATGATGCAGCGAAAATACTCAAACATTTTTTCTCTGAAATGGACTCGTGTCAATAGTTTTAATTTTTTATGTAGTTAAAATAGGATAAATATAGTATTTTTTTTTCTTGAGTGAGCTTATGTCAACAGTTGCTGTTAAAACATGATAAATCGATTAACAAAAATTTATAGAATAACTCGAAGAATGTTATCTTTGAGAATGTGCTGTTTTGTCTTCCATGCATAACGTATTGACTCATCTCAAACCCAGTGCTAATGCTGCACCGATAGTGCAATATGCTTATAACATTGTGATTTCTAGAAATCTTATTATGGATTGTGTTATTATCTTAGAATAATGATACATGGAAGCAGGTCGAGGTATATAATTTCATATCTGATAGATAAAAATGGTGAAGCAGGCAGATCACCCATCAGCATTGCTGATGTTCAACGAGATAGTGAGAGCTTCAAAAGGAAAGCAAATAGCGATGTTCTTGGACTACGATGGAACCCTCTCACCAATCGTCCACGATCCCGATCTCGCCTTCATGTCCGATGCTGTATGTTCCCTAGCACCCTTTATGATTCTGTTTATATGTAACATTTTGTATAGCAACTCAACTCATGTTAGGCAACAGGCATCATAAATTCTGTTGCTGTAAAAAGTATCTAACGTATCCTTTTCATTCTATGTTTGTTTCCTTTTGTTTGTGAAAATATATACTGTAGATGAGGAGGGCTGTGAGAAAAGTTGCTGCAAATTTCCCCACTGCTATAATCAGTGGGAGGTGTAGAGAGAAGGTATAGTAGCACAGAATTCCACTGTGCACTCTTCTTTTTCTTGAATTCCTGTCTCCGTGGATGTTGGCTGATGTTGCAGCAGTCTCTCGATTCATAATTATATTGTATAGATTTATTAAATAGGTTATTGTTGTAGCAGTTCCTTATGTAAGAATTTTATTATTTAAATCCACTTGAGTGTTCTTAACCTAAGCTTTCGATTTGCAAAAGGGCATGCTTATGAGAAGTGGAAAGATCTTTCGCCAAATCCGAGTATGATTAACATTACGAAAAGCTCGGATTATGTGAATTTAATAAGTGTAAGTTGTCACAAAAAAGAAGCAGCTAATCTTGTGATAGTTTAGTGCTAATTTAATGGGTGCTTGGACAAAATACACAGGTGTACGACTTTGTTAGGATAGCAGAATTGTACTATGCTGGCAGCCATGGTATGGACATTAAAGGGCCAGCAAAAGGTTCCAAGTACCTGAAGAAGGTAACTGTTTCTTTCCCTAGCAATGATTTTAGAGTATTGATATGGCAGGTTTCGTTTTGTAATGGCAAGTTCGGTGTAATGGTTATTTAATAATTTCAGTTAAGAGCGTCTTAATGTCGGTCTAGCTAGTGTCGGTTCACTCTCGATGAAAATAGTAAAACTTTCAGTGTTGTACTGGATCTCGTTACGCGATAGCAAAGGTCTCGTGTAGGACCAAATGTTGATTTATAAGCAAGTATGGCACTTTCTCAAATCAGGCTGTTTTCCTAATTCTTACAGGGGAGCCAGGCAGTTTTTTTCCAACCTGCCAGCGAATTCATTTCGATGATCGACGAGGCTAGTGTTTTTCTAACGTTTATGGAAACAATGCCGTAATACCCTGAATAATAAGATGGCAGTAGCTAGCGAAAGTCTGACTAGGTTCAATATTGGCACTTCAGGTTTACCAAAAATTGCTGGAGAGGGCTAAACCCATTCTCGGAGCCAATGTAGAGCACAACAAGTTCTGTGTGTCGGTGCATTTCCGCTGCGTGGATGAAATGGTATGCCTCTGGTGTATTTTGTAACTTGCACTAAGGATTGGAACTTCTGATAGAGTGAGTTTCTCGACAGATTGAATATGACTATTTGGAGATGTAGAAATCTGAATTTGAGAATTTAATTTGTCGGCAGAAATGGAGTGATCTTGCTGATGAAGTGAGGTCAGTGCTGAAGGATTACCCGGAGCTTCGGCTCACTCAAGGAAGAAAGGTGTTGGAGATTCGGCCTACCATTAAGTGGGACAAAGGGAAGGCCCTCGAGTTTCTCCTAGAGTCGCTCGGTGAGTGTCATTATCTATGATTCCTGGTGTACCGGAAATGACTTGTTCATGTCTCCACGTAATGGCGCAGATTTAACTCTTATGCTAATTAGTAGTGTACTACACCGAATATGTCGCTCTTGATTAGGATTTGCTGATTGCTCGGGCGTGTTTCCTGTCTACATTGGAGACGATCGTACAGATGAAGATGCATTCAAGGTATAAGGTCACCGACCAGTCATGATTAATTAATTTAAGCATTCGGCTTGGTCCAATCATCAGATTTCTAAGCTTCTTGTTATTTGATTGTATTAATCAGGTATTGAAAGACAGGGGGCAGGGTTTCGGCATTGTTGTGACGAAGACTCCCAAACAAACCTATGCTTCTTACCATTTACGGGAGCCAGCCGAGGTACATACGATGATCCGATCAAATCTGATACAAGCTTGGATACCGATATATGACAGTTCTTATAAGCTTGTTATGTTAGAATAAACAGTGTTGCGCTTGTATTGGTACTTGTAGGTGATGGCTTTTCTGCACCGATTGGTTAAGTGGAGAACACAATCTCTGAGAAGGTATAAGTTGTAGTACCACGAGATGCGAATGGCCATGATAGTTGCGAATCAAGTTTATGACAAGTTAATTAGTTCGAAAAGGATGATGCAAATCGCACAAGAAGGCGGAGAAGGATCTCAATCAAGTTCAACTATTTGGCAAGAAGGCGCAGAAGCGACGTCAACTGTTGCTTCATTTGTAGCACTCCGATGTTTTCGTTATTTGCAACTAGATGCAAATCAAGTCTTTGTAAGACTGCGAGACTATGATAGAATATATAAGGATCATCTGATCAACTTTGTACTTGTTTTCAAGAAATTCGTAGTTCATGTGTTTGTGAATGTGCTCGACACTTTGGTTCAACTCTCAATGCAATAACAGATGTACGGTTAATGTACGTAACATGTTCAACTGATAACAAAAAATAATCCTGAGTCGAACTTAGCACAAACAACATGCAAAAATATCTTCAAGCAACTTATAAAAAAGATCAAGCACTAGTGATTATCGTATAAATCTAATCAAATTTTTGATTTAGGCAATCAACTTCTAATTAACTTTGACTAGTGGAGTATATATATTGACTTTGTGGGTCCCATTAGCTTGAAAGTTGATTTTCTTTTCAGTTGATGCAATGCTGAGTCAAAAGCAGGAGGAGTCAAAAGCAGGACGACTCCATTTATGTTGTTGACAAAGAGGAGAAAATCAACCATTTTGGGTTGATAATTAATCAATCGTCTTCTATTGTTAGCACAATTGGGGTAACACACAGTTACAAAAAAGCTTTGAAAAAAGACAACCTAAAGGTATGGGAATCACGACCAAAAGGTTTACTTACATATAGTGTTCTGAAAAAGGGTAGAGACGATAGTCATTATTGTGGAGCTCGGTTTAAAAAACTCATTCTCATTCGTTATTGTTTATGTCACCTAAGTGATTTGTTAATGACTGTCTCATATCAATAAGAGCGAGACTACTAAAAAATGACAATCCATAATACAAGTATAAACACCTAAATCTTGGTCAATTATAAATTTACTACACATATTTAATAACGAAAATACGGGTTGATTTTAAATCAGTCAACATGATTGTCACATCTAAATCTTGATCAATTATAAATTTACTACACATATTTAATAACGAAAATACGAGTTGATTTTAAATCAGTCAAGATGATTGTCACGAACTGTCATCCTTCATTTCGTGTACCGTTATGAGTTTTTGTAATTATAAGTTACAATTTCCAGGATAAAAAGTGGCAGTGTACGGGATGAAAGATGACAGTTCGTGAATATTGATTGATTTAAAATCAATCTCACAAACCCCATTTAATAATGTACTTACGCTAATTATACTCGTGTCTCTACTGTTGCATGTCACGGATCTGCATACATGCACCCTCGTGTCAGACAGGATAACCAAGCATTAAATTGAACTAATTACATCATTTTCATTAATCTAATGCTGTGTTTCAATAATGAGTCGACAATAATAGTAATTAAATAAATGAGTTGAAGCTGGCATGTATTGGAATATTCATTATACTAAGCTACTAAGATTTGATTTATTAGCTATGGTAAATTAATCTGTACCTAGTCAATAGTTATGGAGCTGATAATCAATCCGTACACATTAAAAAACCATCCTCCTTATCTAAGAAAAAAAAAAAAAGACAACTAATCACATAATCCGATAAAGTACTAAGCTTCGATTCCATATTAATCAAATGCTTAATACGAATCATACCAATCAATAATGGTAAAATGGGACTGTTGCAAAAGTAGGTCAATATGTTGGTGCAACAACAATGTTTCCTATATTACATATATAAACTTGTGCATCAAACCAATCTAGGAAAGATACTCCATATGAAGGATCTAATAAGTTAATCGATCCTCGCTTTGTTGGTCTGATCATGATCATGATTCTATCTTAATTTATAACGTAAGTATTTAAATCTCTGCGGTATAATCTTTTTAATTTGATTCAATGAAGCATATTAATTTATTCTCTTCAGTTTACTTTCCGGCTTCCTCATGAAAAGGGGATCAACAAACATTGCAAGAGGACAAGCTAGAAGAGAATCTAAAGCATGCATGAGTCACATGTACAAACACATAATGTGATTGAATGAGGAGATGGAATCCACTTTTCCATGGAAGAGGTAGACAAGGACTTCCTCAACTTTCCTTTTGCAGTGCATGTAACTTCTGCATGATGAGAATATAATAATGAAGTCATTCCAACGATATCTTGATTATCAGGATTCAAATATCGAAACACCTTATAGTAATTTATCATAATATAATCTCTCCGTTTCAAAATGATTGAAACGACACGTAGTTTAAGGTCTAATTTAGTACAATTATAAAAAGATTATAAAAGACTAATGATAGATTAAGTTATAAACTTTAATCCTGATCAGTTTAAGAGTTTTCTGACATCGTTAAGAATAAATACGAAACGTTTTGAAATACGTGTCGTTATAATCATTTTGGGACGGAGGTAGTATCAATTAGCTGGTTGATCTATCATTTTATATATGTCAATCAACATATAAAACATTTATTATAATTATAATAAATAAAAATAATGGTCTATATATATGAGTTGTCTAAAAAAATTAATGAAACATTCCATATTTGTAATTTTTTCGGTTTTCCCCAGCAATCCCCTCGAAATACTAAAGCAACCTTTCATTGATATAGCACATTACTTCATTATCATATCTCTCACTTACAGTAGAACCTTATTGCCCTAATTTACTCATAAATATGATGATGTTTTGGTCAATCATCACAACAATTCTCGATTGAAGTCAAGTGGTTTCATTTAAAACGGCACAGGATTATATAACTTTCATTTAAAAAATATTAAAGAAAAATGGAGTAAATGGACAATTATATGTGATGAATTTATTTCATTTTTGTGTTTTTTTCCCTTTATGGGAAATGCCATCTTTGGACGTGGAAAGGGGAAGTCCACTGGATTCACAATGATAATTGGTGCCAATCATTCATAACAAAAACCCAAAAAGGATACAAAAGAACCTCAAACTCTCACAATTGTTGGCCCAAAAATAAATTAGTAACTGAAATTTTCCACTCAAAGCCCAACTAATAATCTGCTTTATGCCTTTCACATCCATCTCCCACGCATGCGTCTCTCGAATATCACTCTCTTAATTTATTGCGATGTTATAATCAGAAACCAAACGTGTGTAAAAAATTTCATATGGTTTTTTTACAATATTCAAACCGAATGTGAATGGTTTATATGTGCGAAATGGATCCATATTTTGACCAGCAAACCCATATTAAATTATTAACAATCTTTCATACGTATCCGACAATTAAAGAGGTCACGATTCTATCCTCGTCCAATTCAGTCCTAAATGGAGCACTATCCGGATTGTTGTTGTGTTTTAATTTGTTCTCATTAACATCATCATCATGCCAGATTCTATCTTTCGTATATGTATTGTTTAAAAGTCATTTCACTCATCATCAGATCGTTTATCTTAAAATAAAGTTTGTGTTCACATATGAAATCCATATATTTACACCATGCAACGTAATATTAAGCGAAAGTTACATTTGACCATCATGCATATCACTATATCAGTGGCCTCAAAACTCGGTGGCAAATGGAGTGCACA
>JAOVYX010021901.1:0-15208 GCA_035668315.1 Drosera spatulata | reverse complement strand
ATTCTTGTCAAGAGATTCATCAAGGCGATGGAAAAAATGAGGAAGCTCAATAGATGGCGAGCACAACATATTTCTCCTAACTCACAAAGAGAGTCCAAACATGTAAAATTGATGCAACATGCCCTCAGTGAGAGGAAAAGTTGTGAGGATTGGATGCTTGACCATGCACTGCAAGAAGTGATTGGAAAGCTTGCTCCAATTCAGAGAAAAAGAGTAGCAATGCTGGTTGAAGCCTTTGAAACTGTGAGCCCGCTTTCAGCACCAGGAACTCGACAGAGGGTGAATGCAGCTGCTTCATGAAAGATAGACGCATAAATCAGGTATGCACCAAGATCTTGATCCATGGTCAGTACTCAGTGATTTGATAAAATGATCAACCGTTCAACGAGTACCTTCATATGGTATGAGGCCAAGGGAAAACTTTTGAGATGCAAAGAGCTCCATACAAATGTGCTCTCCATACCAAACTTAAGAGAAGCTCATATTGACTTATAAATGCTTCCATGATAGTAAAGCCAGTGAATCTTCTCTTTCAAGAAGTCGTGATCCTAGCGCTAACAAGCTCGTAGATTACAGGCATTAAATTTTACTGCGATTACTCAACAGCTCAGATATGAAGCCTTACTGTTCTGCAATTGACGCAGGCTAGGGATGGGTTGAAGATGGCAGTAACTTGGCAAATCATCAACAAAGATGCAGCAAGCATGCCCCAAGTGAGAATGTGAGATGCCCAGTGAATTCTTGAAGATGGAGAAAGTAATTCAATCTTATATGCTTTGATCATGATTCCATGTGATAGGTGTGCGTTCTATGGGATTTTTGGATCCCGCATGATATTTAACTGTGACGTATCTTATTGGATCATTGACTCGACCCTTCCCCTCATACCTTATACTTGATTCGACACTCCTTGAGTCCGTTAGGGATTCAACGCTCTCTTAGTCCGCTCGAAAATACTCTTTTAAGTATAAAACTACATATATCTCGTTCTTCTCAATACCCTATACTTATGGGATTATTTGACCAGTTGTCTTTACAAAACCCTAAACTCTATCCTTACCCACCCGAATGCAATGTTGCACAACCAATTCTACACAAACTTTCGAACTTGAAAACATCCTTCACACTCGGGACTCAGACACACAATTTCATGTACGTAGGGTTTACCCGATTGGAGCGTACACGGTTCACACATCATACGAAACCGCTACTGATAAAAAAACCAAATCGAATCGCTGAGAATCAATTAAGCGATGGAAGAGAACGAGAGAGGAGAAGACGATTGTGTGCTCACCTGAGAGGATCGCTGGCGAAAAGCCCGAGACTGGGGCCGATAATGGACAATCGAAAGGGTTTTGACTTTGGACAGCGGGAAGTAGTTTGGGCCTTTTTGTTGGGGTTTATATATGGGTCAGTTTCTTGGATTATGCCTCTCTTAATACAGTTTCATATGTGTTTGACATATTTAAATTTATAATAGTTTCCTCCCAAATGTTATCATCGGTATTGAGTAAAATTCACTAGGAACTAAATCGACATCAGGAAGAATCAATTTATAATTTTCTTCCAAATGTTATCATTGGCATTGAGTGAAATTCACGAGGAAATAAATCGACACTATAAAGAATCAACTCAAATGGTGCGTCAGAAGGTGAAAAATTACTTGACCAATTAGGAAGCATGGAACGAAATGAACAAAGTTCGTTTTCCAGATATGCAAGTACACTGGAAAGATAACATTGTATGGAGTTTTTACTTGCGGAACAGGATTCTGTGTCTATGGAGTTGGTTTTGCCTTTAACCTTGTATGCGTTTGAATTTCTCGTTAGAATCCATAATTAATTGCCAGCCTGCATTTTGCTTTGGTCAGCATCAGATACCTGATACCAGTCCTTAATCAACTCATGATGGGCGGAGTTTAATCATCTTTTATGTATAATCAACAATCATTTAATTAAAGCTATAAATGTAACATTACAGGGCGATTGGCAACCCACTTCGCATAACATTACAAGGATGTGAGCGAACCACATTATTTGGTCATGGTACTGTAAACAAAGTCAGAGACGTACAACGATATCAGCAATAAGAAAAGATATACAAATTTGGATTTGGATAAGCCAGGAGCGTGCAGGAGATGTTATATATTCAGGGGCATTTAGGGCCCCCTCTCTTGGTCTTCCATTCATTATAGCAAGGGCAGAACTCTTTGTTCCCGTAGGTACCAGGAGGAACACACAAGCACTTGGCGCAGCACTTCTGGCAGAAGAACATGCACGGCTTCTTGAACGCTGTCTTCGAGCATCTCGTCGTGCAACGGGGCCCGCAATCTACAGAAATAGCTCCACAAATAAGATAACTAGATTCGTATGAACTTCACAATCCATTGTAAGACGGGACCCTTCATAATATACAAAATGGAGAAAAAAAGAAAAAAGATTCAGAAGAGAGGCATGAGGTACTGACCTCGAGGTTTGAGACTGCCTTGGGTGAAACCATACTGAAATTCATGAGAAATGGAATGGGACAAGTGAAAACAAGTTAGTTCAATCAAATTCTCGCATAACGTTCGAGGTTAAGGTTGGTGATGCAGGGTTCATGGGTGATGGGTCTTACCAAAGGAAAGGGTTGTGGCTGCGGTGCTGGACTTGGAGGCCGGATGGTAACGTCAGGTTTCTGATAATAGAAAGGCATAATGAGCAAATGCAATTACAAATTGGGTAGTGAAAGGTGACAATAACTTGAAAACAATCTGTATTATTGGCTTAGCTCCCCTCTCTTAAGGCTAATACATCTCTTGGCTGGAAAGTCTGCTTGCATGTCGAGCTAACATGCCAAACGAAAATCTAACGCATATGCGATTTCGCAATGGAACATATGTGTCAGTGCTTCGCCTAATTGTCTTAATTAACCATGTTCATGACTCTCTCATGTATCAAGAATGCATGCCTACAATACCATGGCTAATCAGCGTCGATTCCATGCGCATTGATTCAATCGAAAGCAACTCGGAAACCTCAACGAGCTTCCACACAATGCTCAACCAATCCCTCATTCCGTCTTTCTTCAAGAGTCAATCCAGCTAGTCGAAGTATCGGGTTACGAAGGAAGAAAACGAAAGACTTACTGAAAGCCGATGAACTCAAAGCAATTAAGAGGGACGCTTACATGTTTTTCTGCATCAGAAAAGACCATAAGCACAAACAGAATGAGCACAATGCTTAGCTTCCTTGCCATTTTGCTTCCCTCAATGTACAGAAGAAATAGAGAGACAGATAGGGAACGAGAAAAACGGTGGTGGTTGCATAGTCTTATAGGATACGTATATATAGGCATTTGCCCAATCATTTCTGTTCTATATCATATAAAAGGAACAGGACTGGACCCCTTCCCGTGACCATACTGTAATGATAGCTGTATTGAACCTCGGCAGTAATTTGGTACAAATTGTTGAGAAGTAAACTCACATCTGTATGGTGAATATATTACAGGCCTTGGTGAATTTGTGCCTAACCATATGTAAGTTTCAGTACGATTAAATCGTTGGATTTGAAGAACATTGGTTGTGATTAAAAAATTATTTTGACATTAATTGAAGAGAAAGAAATACACTTTTAATGTCAACCATTAATCTTTAAATTCAACGATTTAGTCACACATACATTCATATATGACTAACCACAAATTCATTTTTCTCTATATTATAACTGCATATACAAATTATGAACTACTGTATTCATTGCCAACGTTCGAGAGATTAGTATGATAAGAAAATGGAGAATCTATCAAAGGTAACAACCAACGTTTCATGTCACCCAAATTACTATGGTCGAGTTTCAATGACCACACTTAGACGAGATACAATAAAACCATTTCATAAAATAATATATCTACATCAGATTTTGGATCATGCAATAGATAAACACTTCTTTTAAAGGATTGCTTAGCGTGCTTAGAATAAGCTATAACTAACCTAAAAGGCAGTTAAGGCAAAAAAGAGTAAAGCAACTATGCTTTGCTGTAAAAAAATTGTAGCAGATGAGCTTGGTCGGTCCATGCTCAGTCGCTTCTACCCAAAACTTTTTTCCCACTTGACATAAGTTCAGAATACTTCGGATTTTAAACTAATCTATCAGGTTATGACATACTGGTCTCTTTCGCGCATGATAGATGAAATGACTGGGAATCTACAGAAGATAAAGGCAAATCACGAGAGTCATGGACACGCCCGATTCCTACATAAACCTTTGTTCTTTTAGCAATCAACGACGGTGACCTCAATTAAGCGATTAACCAATTATAAAGCGAGTATTTAACAGTGTCGGTAGAGAACCTCCGTAACTTGTGAAAATTCTAGAACGTACTACGGAGTTAGTTGCAGCAGGAACGATAGACAAAAGGTCCATTACCTTAACTGTGTCAAACAACCTACCCAACCAACTTAAAGATACAGTAAACGAAGTTAATGGCCTTCAAACAAGCAGCCACATCTATCCCTGAGAACCGAAAAGGCCATGAAACTTAGAGAACTAAGTTCATATAATCTCCTAGGAGACTCGCATTGCTTTCGTCCTAAGGTATTCAAAATCGCGATTCCATTCCAGACATGGTAGAATAAACCTCGAATAACTACAATTGAGTTACAATACCAAATAAATCTGATAATGAAATCATGTATCATAAGATCGAGATTCTGACTATCCGTGCTGCCGAAAACACTCGAAAGATTGAATGGCTGACAACTCACAATCTACATTTGGGTGACATGTGAAGCGGTTGGGCAGCAGCAACATCAGAGGATATGAAAAAGATAGGAGAATAGTATATAGCCTTCACATGTTGCACTACTCAAAATCACAAGGCCCAGCAAAACCAAACAGACAAATGCCTAAACACAGCTGCATGCGCCTAGAGCTTTTTGGCTCTATACATATCCGTGACAAAGCAATGGCCAAGGCTCAGTCTATTTAAAACCAATCTAGTTGTGTGCATGGCATGTAACGTTTTCCATACTTTGAAGAAAGTGTTGGGAATTGACGGATCCGATTCTCAGGATTTGGTATAAGTAACTATTCGATAAATGATAAATGATAAATGATAAATGATAAATTGACACGACGATACAGAAGATTTACGTGATTCACCCTGTTCATGAGACTATTCCACGCGTAACCGACAAGTATTTTCACTATCGAGATGAACTTTTGTTACAATCCTTTAACTCACTAATTTTGTGACACTCGCACCTCACACATACCTAAAAATAATATTATAATATTCAAAATAACCCCTAAATATTATTATCTGTCTCCATCAGAATCGTCACATTGCTACCTTTAAAGCTAACCTTCCCTGTGTCTCCACTTGAACCGTGTCCTTGATCAGGTACCTGTTTTCTTACCCATGCTCTCGTCACCACGTTGTCGATCACCGTAGATCCTTGCAACTGTTGATTTTTAGTATGCTTTGAGTAAATTTGATCACATCTTAATGTGGGTCCTAGACATCGGTTTGGAATGACTTTGAGCTTAATGTGATTTACGTTCATTAGAGATGAACGTAATATATTAACACTCTCAAAACTCATAAAGTGTGAATGAGAAATTGATGTTCAAACTATGGTGTTTGATGCATTTAATGTGGAGGAATGCAACAAACCCACATTGGAATTTATGTAGGTACAAGAGTGTCTTATAAGTAAAAATCTTGGGATAAGAGAAGAGTCCCTTAGGGATACACAATTTTATGTGTGGGGGAGCACCTAGACATTGCCTTAATTAACACACGCGTGCGCGCTAGATTGGACCGGGCCGATGGGACGTTGGGTCGTTAGGTCATTGGGCTGCTGGGCCAGGCCCAATTATGCTACAGCCTAATTCTGTTGGGTCTACCGATAGCGAACCAGATCACGCAATGTGTCTCCTGCAAACTGCCATCTGATTCCTATAAAAGCATGCACCAGGTTCTATTACAAACGCACTCTGATTTCCTTCTTCTTCCTCTCCTTTTTTGTGCAACATGAGCGTATCGACTTGTTGCAATTCTTCTCTTTCTCTTCTCTTCCTTTTGCATTGTACGAACGCATCGACGTGCATTTGCAATTGAGATTAAAATCTCTTGTTCGAGTTTGCGAATCTTCTTCTCTTTTGTTTGGGTTTCCATAAAAGGTTCAAGGCAAATAAGCTACACCTGAGTTTCGTTAAAGGTAGTACAACTTAAACGATTCGTGTCGTTGTATCTTGAAAACTGTTTGTCATAGTCCGTATGCACTGAACGAGGCAAATAAGTCTTAAGGAAAGAGTACTAATTGCCTCGACATAATCTTAAGTCTTCAGTTTTCTCCTTTCCTTAATCACCTCTTCATCTAATCATAAACGAACAACAGTAAGTTGAATAAGTTGCCGTCATGCGACCCTTTCATAAACACGAGTGCGCCACTGTAACTTTCATCGATCCATCGAGATCACTGAATCGGAATCCCTTCGAGTCCAATCTCGACAATGAGATAGATTTCTTCATAGCTCTGAAACGTGTTTAACGTTCTCTAGCGTTCTAACCATCCCATCATGCGTCTTTATGTAGACAGTGCCAACTTCCTCCACCCTAGAGGTCGAGTAATTACCTATCACAATCTTTTTGTCACACTGATCATATGATAAGAATCACAATCGCTATGAGCACATATGATCTGTTGCTCCGCTATCAAAGATGCAACCTTCTTGGGATTTAGAACTTCCACCGCCTGCATACACCTCATCGTCACTAACATATCCAACCCTGGACTCTTCCCCCTCGTGCTTGTTGCTTGTGAAACCAGGGCCATCGACTTCAACGACACGACAGTTCCTTTTGATATGTCCCTTCTTACCACAACGCCAACATCTACGTTCATTGCTCTGGTTTTTCGAATGGTTCCTCCATAATGAATTTTTTCCAAATCGCCCTCGAAGAGAGAAAACCTCGTCATGAGCTGAACGCTCGAAGGACGCTTTTTTCCAAAATTCAGTGCTCATTAATGCGACCGTCACATCATCTAACTTTAATTTATCCTCCTTGAAGCAACTCAATGTCATGACTATCTGTCATAACTATCGGATAAAATACACAGTAGAGTCACCATCTTGTTTTTGTCTTTAAGGCGCACGCCAATACTCTTCAGTTGACTAATCAAATCATTGAATTCGTTCAAATGATCAGACATCTTGACTTCGTCCTTCATCTTTAAAGAATAGAGCCTCTGCTTCATAAGTACCAGGTTCACAAGAGACTTAGCTTGGTACAAGCAATCTAGCTCAGCCAATAGCCCAGCAGCCATCTTCTCGTCTTTAACATTGAACGTAATTTCGTCGGAGAGACACAAGCGGATAATGAAAACCGCTTTTATGTCCATCTTTACCAAATCATCCTCGGACATCTTCTCTGGGCTCTTTTCTTTCCCAAGCAAGATCTTATACTGACCAAGTTGCACCAACAAGTCATGCACCTTCATTTTTCATAACTCAAAAATATTTTTGCCATTAAACCGTTGCACCTCGAATTTGACGCCCATCACTTTCTCCATTTCATCTTTTTTTTAACAATTACTTTATCAAGATATCGAACTCAAAAACTCTGATACCATTCTGTTGGGAATTGACGGATCCAATCCTCAGGACTTGGTACAAATAAAGATAGAAAAATAACTTGACAAATGGTAAAAAATAAATTGCCACCACGAAACAAAAGATTTACGTGGTTCACCCCGCTCCTGAGGCTATTCCACGGACAACCGATAAGTATTTTCACTATCGATGTGAACTTTTGTTATAAGAGAATTTATCCCTTGACTCAATAATTTTGTGGCACTCGCAACTCACACATACCCAAAAGTAATATTATAATATTTAGGATAATCCCTACATATTATTATAACCGAATAACCTTTTAGTGAGAAGATATCCAAACAAAAACTCGTGTTTATCCCTATAATTCTCTAACTTTTGTGACCTTTTTTATTACACACGATGGCCTTGCTTTTGCTTCTTGACTCTACTTTCTTGAACTTCAATAACCATGCTTTTATATAGGCATAAGATGAGAAGTGGGAACATAAAGAATAGGACCACCAAATTCATCACCGTCCATGCGAAACATGTTTTTTTTGCTCATTCCACTGTGTATTTCATTATCAAATAAGCAAATGTGCACCGGCCACTTCCTTTGATTTTCTTGATAACAAGAAAATCCCAATAGAAAGCAATATATCCATATGGTTTTGTATGAGTTTTGAGCCGGAAAAATGGGTGAAAGGAAGGAGAAAAGAGTTGCTTTTGGTAGATGTGATAAGAAAGTTGAGGGTTCGAAGTTAGCAAAAGAAACTAAACCAGTAATGTCGGTGTACGCTTTTGATGATGATGATTGACGTCGACTGTAAACATCACGAACATGACTTGATTCAGGGAAAAACAATACTCTCTCGTATTGCATCTACCGCGAGGAGTTTTAATTGGATATATTTTTTTTTGAGTTAAAACTCTTTAATAGAATTTTGATAGATAAGAAGATGCCTGATGAGTGGAGAAGGAGCACTTTGATTCGCATATACAAAAACAAAGGAGATATTCAAAACTGCTCCAATTACAGAGGAATCAAACTTATGAGTCACGGTATGAAGTTATGGGAGAAAGTGATAGAGAAAAGGTTAAGAAAAGCTACAGGGGTGACTGAGAATCAGTTTGGTTTCATGCCTGGTAGGTCAACCATGGAAGTTATTTACCTTTTAGTATGTGTAATGGAACGTTTGAGGATAGAGAAGAAGAATTTACATATGGTTTTGGTCGACCTGAAAAAGGCATGATTCTATTCCAAGAGAAGTGATTTGGAAAACTTTAGAAAAGAAGGGAGTGACGAGTAGGTATATCGAGATTGTGAAAGACATGTATGAAGAAGGTGCTACATGTGTGTGAACCTATGTTGGTGAAACGACTATTTTTTCTATTAAAGTGGGTTTACACCAAGGATCACCTTTGAGCCCATACCTTTTCGCCTTAATAATGGATGATCTCACTAGGTATATACAAGATGAAGTATGTTTACTTTTCGCTGATGATATTGTTCTGATGGACGATACGAAAGAAGGAGTGAATGAAAAACTTGAAACTTGGAGGGAGGCGTTGGAAATTAAAGGGTTAAGAATCAGTAGAAGCAAGACAGAATATATGGAATGTGTCTTTAATGAGAGTAGTCAAACAAATAATGAGAATGTATTGTTGAGAACAGAGTTTCTCCCTAAAACAGATTCTTTCAAATATTTAGATTCGATGCTACATAAGAATGGAGGAATTGATGCAGATATTGATCATAGGATTAAAACAGGTTGGCTGAAATGGAAAGGCGTTTCAGGGGTGCTATGTGATCCTAAAATGGCTGCAGATATACATGTGAATTGGGCCCATCTTTTAACCCAAAAACCATGGTTAATAGGGTATGGGTTTTTCACATATACAAACTACTTCTCTTTTCTACACAAATGTCAATGTGGATAACCAATTCATTACATGACCCCCCCTTGAACCTAAATCTATGGGTCTTTCTCCACCCAAATCTTAGATTGAACACCTACGCACCTGATCAGCCCACCTTGCGCACCTTCTGGGCCTACCATCTTCAGACTATCTTACTCTACGCTCCAGGCTTGTCTGTCTCTTGTTGTTGAAAGACAGTGTCTTCCCCCTATGCCTATAGGCCTCCCATATTTCAGACCTTTCTACCCTATCACAATCCCTACAACTGGTATTAGAACCCATGATTCTTTGGGTTGAATAGGGCACGATGGACCCACATAGTAGGTAAGGCCTAGAATGCACAGGAAGAAGATGTCCAGAGGTTGTGATTGGGATAGACAACGAGTGTTATATTTTATATCGACATGCGTACCAAGTTAAAATATTGCAACAATTTTGGAACGGAGGGAGTATAATTTTTTACCATAAGTGTCTATGATTATTTTTTTCAATGTCTAAAATTTCAATTTGAATTCTTATAAAAAAAATTCAATTTAAAATAAAATCCAACTCACTTTTCCCATCGTGCTTTAGAGCACTCGTAGCAGTTATCCTATATATATAAGGAATCTGTCAAAAAATAGATTACGCAGCAGATTCTTTATATGATTCCCTATATCATATATTTTTTTCATATATTTGGGGAAGCAAAAATATATCCCCTAAATTTTTTATATTATTAAAATAATATAAAAGCTATATTTTTTTAATAAAGGATAGTTAACAAATACAAAAAAGTTAAAATATTTAGAAAATTGACTTACTTTAGGTAAAATAAATAATTAATATTATTCTTAAAGTCAAAAAATTATTATAATATTATAAGATATGTTAAATTAAGGTTTATTAACTTTAATATATAAAAAATCAATACATGAAAAATGTGAAAATTTATATAAAGAATCTATTAGATAACTAAATAAAAAACTAAAATCTTATATAAAAAAAATGACACTTTAACATTATATAAATATAAAGTTAAAAGATAGAAAAACTGCATCACGTACAAATGTCTTTGCCTCCCTTTCTTCACTCATTTCAAAACACTCTCAAACCCCTAAAAACATGGCGCGAAAGAAGAATCCTCTGGCGAGCTCTCGTGCGTCCATTGGTGAGTCCCATCTCATCTCCAAACCTTAACCCTAACCCTAATCCCCAATTCTCGAAATCGATCATCAATTGATCTCCATCACTCTCTTCGCCATCGACTGTGATCAATTCTGTATCAATTTTCATTGTTTTCAGGCAACTGCGAGGTACTCATCGAAGGCGACGCAAAGGGGTTCACATGCGAGTCGAACCGGAACAGAGTGGAAGTCTCTACCACTAGGGAGACGAAAATCAGAGTCTCAGGTTACGGTTCTTGAGATCTTTTTTGTAAGATTCGGTGTGGTTTTGAGTGTGTTTGGGGATTGCTGATGGTGGTTTTGGTTTTTTGTTGCAGTGTGTGGAGACAAGGCTCGGGGCGGATGTGATGGTAATTCTTTGGTGTTGTACTTTGGGGTTTGATTTGCTTGGTTGAATTGATGGATTTGTTGTTTTATCTGGTTTGATTTGGTTTAGGGTTTATGGTTGGTTTACTGAGGAGTTGTGGTTTGTGGGTGTGAATAGGGTGTGATGGAGATGATTCGAGTTATGTTTATTGTCGATTCTTGGTTATTAATCCCAAGGATGCGGATAGCGCTAGCAAGGACTTGCTCAAGGTTAGATTTTTTTTTGGTTGCTCTTTCTATTTATAATTCATATGAGCTGGGTGAATAACAAGAATCAAGAAAGAATTAAGGCTGAAGTATGTTCACTTGATTGCAGGAAGTTGTGGAGCTTTACACGAAAGAGCTGCCTGGAATGAGTTATGCTGCTAATACAGGAAAAGAGTCGGCCTTTCTTGAAAGATGTGTGTCGAATGGGTGTGTGGCTTCATCTTGTTGCTTTAAAACTATTTTATCGAATGTTGCTTTAGGAAATTGGTATTGTGATCCCACCTATGTGCTTCTTTTGCTACATCTGATTCAGTTTATTTCTGTATCCTGATTTCATTTTTAGGATTGGTTCATTGGTGATGATAGATAGGCTAAAATGACAAGGGACTTTTATATGATAGAATTGTCCATGGTTTGATATGCAATAATTTTGGTTACTCATATTTTGGTGATAGGGAGGATGAGTATACTGTTTGGGTAGAGCCATAGAGGAATTTTCTATTTTGATTTTAGAATTTCAGTTGAGACGCCTAGCATTATTTAGTTTACTATACATGTGCATTTCTTGCCTTACTAGCCTACCCGCTGTTTATGAGTAGATAATCTAGCGAAAGCTAAACCCTTGTCTTCAAGTCTCTAATTGGACTTCAACTTCTGCTTTGTAAATATTTTTTTATTGCTATGGGTTATCTTATTGATAACTGAGACTCGTATTCTTATCCTTTGACCTTCTACTGTATTTATGTAGGAAGTATTGCACTCTTCTCTTGAGATGCCATTCTGCTGATAACTTAGGCAAGGTAAAAGCGTAATTTAGATATGATTAAGCAAACATTCCTATATGCTTAATTTTAGTTCCTAGATTATGTACCACTATATATCTCAACTTTTTGTCAAGCTGACCAAATGCATGCACACTTCAGTATTACTATGAAATTTATACAATTAGGTAAGGTAGCTTTTGTGATCGTGTCCATCTTTCTGCATTTCTGCATTTGTACAAATAGGTAAGGTAGCATTCAAGGAGATCTATGCAGTCTTTGATGTTCAATTGTTTCTTCAAGCAGGTAGTAGCAGCAGTCACTTTTCAAATTATCCCTGCTGATACACAATATGCTGAGATTCCTCTAGCTGCTGTGGGTTCAATGCATCAACGCAAGGTTTGCTACCTCTTTCAACAAAAAGGTTCATTCAATATTGTATCATAATTTGACATCATCATTAGACTTATAAGTTAAACGGAATTATGAAACAAGGGCTGGTGAACAATAGTCATGATAGTTTATAAAACTAACCAAAAGTAGTTGAATGCATAACATAGATGTTTCAAATTCAGACCATGAACGATCTTGTATTTCCAATGCCTTTATGGTTAGTAATGTTGAACTCCATTATGCAACTCCAACTCTCTCCATTTATTATCTTGTCTAAGGTAATGAGTTTTTGTGATAATGACCATGTGACTTGTTTCTTGAGGGTCCTAGTTATCTTGTAAGTGGTAATGCAAGTTGATAGTTTTTGATGAGTTACAAGAGGCAAGCTCCTCTACTATATACAGTGATCAAAGCATTAGAGCTAAGGCATACGGAATCCGTATAGGGAATTTGTTGGGTGATTGAGTAAAAAATTGGATCCCTATACAAAAAATATGACACTATAGTACTGTATTGTAGGGATATTGATAAAGAAACTATTGCGAATGGTCTAAATAGGCTCAGAATGTTTTCTAGTTTTACAACCAACACAAAAGAAAAAATAAGAAGGCATAGAGCTAGTAGAAAATTGCAAAGAACTTGAGCTTGTGTCGGAGTAAGTGCTAAACACATTTAGAGTGTGGTTGTTTTATAAAGTGTATAAGTTTATAATATTCTATTTTTATTAGAAATTATATTGGTTACCGACAATCCGAAGTAACAAAGGGTTTCATAATTGACATATAATCTTGCAGGGAATCGGTCGACAACTGTACTTGGATCTAAGCAGAAGACTTCGGGATGTCGGTATATGCACTATTTTATGTTGGGCGGACATGGAATCTGAAGGATTTTGGCACAAACAGGTATGATCTTTGTTGGTGGGGTTTCTACTTTAATTTCTGTTTCTGCGTTTGAGGTGCCTTTTTTTGGGTAGTAGATAGTTTTTTTTTCTTAATACTAAGAAATGTGAGCAGCGCCTGAGTTCACTCTGTATAGCGCCTATTTTTGCTTTCCTATGCCTCTTTTGTCTTCATGAATAACATGTGGAGTAATCGATACCTCCTTTTCTCATTGATACAAGTATTAACCTTAAATGTTAAAGTTTGCATGGAATCTATTTTCTTCATCTGCAGGGCTTTCTACCGATTGCAGAGGTTGATTCTAAAGGAAAAGCTCGCAGAATTCCAATAAAAGCAGATATTCGCCGAGCTTTATGCTTTCCTGGTGGTTCAACCCTCATGGTTTCTCATTTAAAGAGCAGTCTTCCTGGTGCCCTCGACTACACAGTAAAACTACCCATAAAATCAAAGTCCGATGAAATCCTGTTCTTGTCAGCCAATGAAATGCCATATGAAGAGTGCAATGAAGAGAGTGCAGGTGCTTTGATGACAGGAAATCAAATTCCTGCTCAACCTGAACCAAATGGTGAGTTTAAGATAAATATATTACTTAGCATGCTGGTTTTTTTTTTTTTTTTCAATCTTTTTGTGTTTCTTTTATCAAAATACGTTCACCGCTAGATCCATAAATGATCCCTTCTCCCAAATAACCACCCCATCTCACCAACAGTCTGGTATTAGGTGCAGGTTGTTTTTTGGCTTAATGTTTTTGTATTTGTAGGCTCAGTTCAAATTATTTTTATCATGGGAAAGAACAAGGTGTTGGTAGAAACTAGTATGAGGAGATTGGTTCACTCAGAAACTTGCAATGTTTTATTTCATGTTGCGGGCTATAACCACTTGTGGATTAGTGCTTGCAGGTCCACCCATTACTGTTTCAACACGTGCAAGCGGGCACATCTCTCCTCTCAAGGCGAAAGATAACTTAGCTACTGATACTAGTGATGTTAAGTCAGGTGCCAGAAATGCATCTTCAGCTCCGACTTATAAAAAAATCAGAAAGAGAATTTGGGAATCATCTTCATCTTCATTGAAGTCCAAGAGAGTAAAGGCTAGCCGCCTAGCAGATGATGAATCTTATTCAGCTTCTGCTTTTGATGTAGATAGTGAAACTAAAAATAGCAGTCCTGATGATGGATGCACTTTGTTTTCCCGAAGAGCAGGAGAGGCAGATGGTGAAGAGCGTGTGAATGTGGAACCCACCAGTAACGATCTTGTGACCGTCAAATCTAAGTTAAAAGATAAAGCCTTCAACATTATGTTGATGGATATAGGAGATGGTGCCAAGAAGATGCAGCTAACTAAGGTATATGATGAAACTTGTTCTTTTTTCTGCTAGTCGGTCCTGATTAATAGTTTCAAATATATTATTCTACCATTTATGAAGTGCAACTCGCATGCTTTCATGATGGTCAGTTAATAGAGTATGATAGCAGCGGCTTCGTTTTTCTATGTAGCTGTTCTCACCAGGGAAAAGGCTGATTATGGTTTGGTTTGATATCCTTTATTAAATTAAAAAAACCAGCATTTGTTATGCGCTTTCTGATATGCTGAAACTATTCAGTTGCAATGCACATATGCTTGAAGCCTTCAGTCTTGAACAAAAAAACTAGTCAGTTCTCTCCTTTTTAAAATGGTAATATGTTATTTATTTTATATCTCTGAAATTATCTCTATGGTTAGCAGTGATATGATTCTAACAGTGGTCAGGTATTATCTGGTCTAACTTGTCAGCCACTCTGAAAACCCAAACCTTGGGGGTTTTTCCCCTTCACAGTTCTGTGCATTTTTCGTAAAAAGTAATTGTGAATCCTTTCTTTTGGCTGGTAGATAATTAACGACCTAGGTGGTGCTGTCACCGCTAATGGGAG
>JAOVYX010021900.1:0-15209 GCA_035668315.1 Drosera spatulata | reverse complement strand
TTATTTCATGGTTTTCTCGGTTTATGCATAACATCCTTGCGCATGGCCATGCTAATCTTCTCTGCAACATTCTAGCTTCATCAAAATGTTCCCTAGTGATCGTCGGGGAGTGGCAGCGGTGTCCAAGGTGGTGGCGACGTGAGGATGGTGAGACAACAAGAAGAAGACGAGGCGGCCGTGACTTGTGCGATCATGGTCGGCTGATCAGCTGCTTGGTTGCTTGTCGTCCTCACGGGTTGATCATGGCGGGAGTATGGAGGAGCGACAAGGTTATCGGAGTAAGGTGGTGGCGCATTGGGGAGTAAGGTGGCGCGCGAGCATGGAGACGCGAAGGCCGACTGCTGACTGCTGCTCGGTTTTTTCCTCCTTGCTACGTGAATGTTCTGTCATTTAGAGATGAAGATGATCATGCAATTGGTGTTGGTGACGTGTGGTGGCGGTGGTTGGCTCGGTGGAGGGTGTCGGGCGAGTACATGGTGATGCGCATGGTGCGCGGGGGTCGAGTGCAGCACAATGAAGAAAAAGAATTGGAGGGAAGGGGTTTTCAAATTATTTGGTCCTTCGTTATATTTTCGTCAGTCTATTTTTATCCCAATTTCGTAATATTAATCTTTCGTTAATTAATTCGTGTCGATTTAATCGTATTAAAAACGTTAATATCGTAATCCTTTTAACGATATAACCTTCTGAGACTAAAAACCATTACGTTATAATATTATAACGTTGATTCATTCGTTATAATTAAACATGCGATCATAACGTCTCTCGATAATTAATCATTGTCGATTTAATTATCCCAAATATTTTATAATAATATTTTGCTCAATGATTTCAAAATTTTAGGTTCAAACCTGTGTCTCAAATGTATAATAACTTTAACGATGTAACGTTCATCGTTCATAAATTTTATTTATGCGTTCATTGCATACGCTTCAAACGTATATTTTTAATCCAATATATATTTTTAAATTCGATAAATTTTTGGGTTATTATATGAAGAGTCCAAGGATATGAGGTGTACAAAGTGGAAAAAGATTAGTCATCACAATAGACAAACTTGTCGATAACCCATTCAATGAATTTTTCGTGTATGTTTGGTTCTTATGTTTTTAATTAAATTTTTATGTTAGGATCTATGTAATTATTTTTGTAATTCTATTGATATCATGTTATAAGTTTGTGTTTACGTATTCATTTAATCATGTGATTTTTTTTAAAAAAACAACTGATGCTCTATTTGAATATGCCTGACACCCTGTTTGAATGAAATAATACGCTTGTATAATGTAAACAGTGTGCTGAATACAATGATCACATTAACATAACAAAGCATGTTGTTTTTAGTTTGTCAATGAATTTCGTACTTCTATTGATTTCATAAAAAAATTTGTTATATTTTATTCATATAATGATGATATTTCTTTACATATAAAAAAAACAGATGATCTGTTTGAATATGTCTGGCACCCTGTTTGAATTAAACAGTGCACATAAACAAATTAATAGTATGTCTGTGTAACACCTCGACCAAATCTTTGCTACTGGATCGTCACCAAGAACCGCTCGTTAGGCTGACAACTGGCCCCACAGACCAACACTAATCCTTTCAGTGCGCTTTGGCCTCACTCGCGCACGCCCTGGGAAACTACCCAGAAGGTCACCCATCCCATCATTACTCCACGTTAAGCATGCTTAACTGCAGAGTTCTAAAGTGATGGGCTACCGAAAAGAAAGGTGCACCTTGTTGGTATAGGTAGTACTATCAAACCATTTAAGTATTTTTTTTTTGGGTATTACATACAACCCCACTTAAAGAACGCAACATCCTCGTTGCAACTTCAAGCACGACACACAGCCCACAGCTCCAGAACCTTCCTCCGTTAGGCGGCTAAAACACTATAATACAACCTCAAATAACTAAAAACGTAAAAAAACTGTGAAAAAAGCGTTGAAATGAGCATGAAACACTCAAAAACGCTTGAAAAGGATAAAAACACTTAAAAAACTTAAATCTTGTCAAAACACAAAAAACGAATTAAAAGTGATAAAAACACCATAAAAACAGTCTCAGATTACTTGAAAATACAAGAATCTATCAAAAAAATCCTTGAAATGACCTTAAAACCCTAAAAAATACATAAAAAGGCTTAAAAAATATAAAATAACCACAAATAACTTGAAATGCCCCGGTCAAATCTTGCTACCGGATTCTCACCAAGAACCGCTCGTCAGGCTGACAACTGGCCCTACAGATCAACACTGGTCCTTTCAGTGCACTTTGGCTTCACTCGCGCACGTCCTGGGAAACTATCGAGGAGGTCACCCATCCCAACATTACTCCATGTTAAGCACGCTTAACTGCGGAGTTCTAAAGTGATGGGCTACCGAAAAGAAACATGCACCTTGTTGGTATAGATAGTATTTTCAAACCATTTAAGCATTTTTTTTGGGATATTACAGTCTGAGTACGTACTCTAATGATATAAACATAACAAAACATGATTTAAGAAAGAGAAAAATACATTTAATCCCTTGAACTATTGATTTTTTGTACCTTACCCCCCTCAACTTTGGAAATAGGCACATATCCCTCTACGAGGGGGGTTTTCTGTCAAATAAATATATATACTTCAGGAAATCATGTGCCAAAAATCAAGATTTAACCCCCTAAACTTTGAAAGGTCGAAAGTTCAGGAAGGTTAAATGCTATTTTTCCTTATAAAATGCACATAACTAACTATCTGCAAATTCCAAAAAAATTACATTGTTTGTAGAAATATGTATTCAATACATCATTCAAAGTAGTTTTCCTTTTCTTCCCACTTCATCTTCATTTCCTGACTCCTTAAATTCATATTGAGCAATCAATGTTTCCAACATTTGAGTCTTGTATCGTTGTATCTCTTCGAGCGTAGAAGACTGTGGAACGGGCTCTTCAATTGCTAGCAATTCTATCCATTAGCATACATGCATACCACAGTCGAGAATATTGTTTTGAGTAGCAGCTTTCTTATTGATGGTCAATTTTGTATTGTAATTGTCCTTTTCTTCCTCGACAATTTGGGCGCCTTCCTGTTTCTTTGTCGATTCCTTGCAGAATTTTTCTGCACGTTCAACAACATACACACATTAGCTCACGTTATAATGTTACTTATATAATTTGAAGCGTAACAAACTCATCTTACAATGTACTTATCATTCCTTCCATAAGAAGCTTTGGTCCTCTTGGAGTTGTGATGTGTCCATGTGTTTTCTTCGCTGTCGAACACCAACAACGTCCAATGGAAGTTCATGGGGAAGAAATGCCAACGACGGTGGCTATGCGCAATTAATGGCTTCTTGACCACGTTTTTTATCTTCTGTTACATATTGCTACAGTATACTAATAAAACGAAAATCATATTTTAAATTTGCATTTGTTACTGCAATTTAATGATTAAATGGATCACAATTAAATATGAAACTATAATTTCTTACCCAATATTCCTTACTGTATAACGCTATTTGGTCTTTGTATGTTACTTTTTGTAAGATCAATGTAAGGAAACCCGAGATGGCATGGTTTGACAATGCTCCTTTAGATGAAATTGAAAATAGCTCTTACATGTCGACAGCTAAATTGATGTTGGGGACAAGATAGATGAGTCTCAATATGAAAACGTCTATGTAAGAACAATTTATTTGTTTGTTATTCAATTGTGAAATGAAAATGATAATTATAAGTAAACAGGCGTCCTATTTTAATTAGGACAAGCACACTATTTTAGATATAACAGATGCTCTGTTTTAATTATAACAGACTCTCTATTTTAATTATAACAGGCATCCTATCCACATTCCATCCGTATATTACTTACTTGGATATTTCCTTCATCTTCCATTCGTATTTTTGTCGCATTCCATCCGTGAGATAATGTTTGACATCTAGTGCTTCATTCTTGGCCTTCTTCGAGCGTAGGTGAAGTTGCTGATGCGCTTCTTTGCTCTTGGTCCCCTTTTCTTAAGCTCCTTGACCAAAGAACTTGGAGTATGACCTGTTTTCTTTTTTTTTTACTGTTCTTACTGGAGTTCTTCTTATTTTTGTTCTCTGTCTTCTCCTAATGAGAGTAATAGTTCATCCGAACTACTGATTTGCATTAAATCACCCACTTGCTGCTTCTTTTCTTCCTTTTGTGCCGACTTATTGTCGAACAACAGTGCTTTGTACTTCGCCATTGTAATTTTCTGCCATTGTCTCTTCGATCTTTTTCGTGAGTAACACATTTTTCAAGATGACATCTTGAAGTTGCTTCTTCGTTCTTTGTAGTAGTGATAATTTTTTTGTGTCCATATGTCGGACCAAGAGATCACCAGGTGAGATCTCAGGATCTATTTAAGTTGAGTAGCTTGATTTCTCATGAGGGCTTCTCGCTAACAATCTGTGCATATGCCACCAAATCTAAATAGTCATATCGAACTGGGGGTCTGATCTCACGTCGTTCTCTGTCACGGCTAAGTTGGTACTACTGTAGAGTGGATCCCACCTGGATTGGATCTGGTACTATTGGTTTCACTCCTGGATCTTCTGCTTCTTGAACTGGTCGCAAAACATCAGTGGGAATGTTGGGATCTGAGGAGTCCGTATCCTGATGCGTCACCTCAAATGTCGATCTCTCGACTGGTCGTGTCTGCTCCACATGTTGTTGAATGCTCCCTTGTTGCCCAACCTTCTTGTCTAACATCGACTCCTCGTCAAAAGTGACATCTCTGCTGATGACGGTTCCAGGTGATGATAGATCAGCAGAGTACAATCTGTACCCCTTCACACCTGGCTGATATCCAAGAAAGATGGCCTTCTTGTCCCTAGGCTGCAACTTTCCTTCGCTGACATGGTACTATGCAGCACAATCGAAAACACGAAGGTTGGAATAATCAGCGGGCTTATCAGACCAAGCCTCATAAGGTGTTTTCATGGATAACGTTGAGGAGGGTGACCTGTTTATCAGATAACAGGCCGTCATAACTGCTTCAACCCAAAACCGCTCCTTCAGTCCAGCCCAAATTAACATGCATCGAGCTCGCTCCATGAGCATTCGGTTCATGTGCTCTGCTACCCCATTCTGCTGAGGAGTGTAAGTGACAGTACGATGCCTCATAATGCCTTTGTCTTTGCAAAACTCTAGAAATTGCTTGTTCACAAATTCCATCTCGTTGTCGGTTTGAAGCCTCTTGATCTCCCTGTTGATTTGCGTCTCAATCAACTTCAACCATTCCTTGAAGGTCTCAAATACCTTCGATTTCTCTTTCAAGAAATTTATCCAGACATAACGGGAACAATCATCGATGAAGGTCAAAAAATACTTTTTACCTCCCATTGAAACATGCGGAGATGGCCCCCACAAATTTGAGTGAATGTAGTCGAGTGTCCTCTTCGTTCTATGCGCCGCACCTCCAAACGACACTCTTTTCTGCTTGCCGAGAGCATAACCCTCGCAGAACCCGAGCTTCTGTGTCTTCAATGCTCCAAACAAGCCTACTGAACTCAAAACATCCATCCCTCGATTGGCCATATGTCCAAGCCGCATATGCCACAATTTCATCTCAGAACTAGCCTCACCATCAAGGACGGACAATGAATTTGTAATAGCAACAACTCCATCCTGCGTCACACCGACCAAATAGTACAATCCAGCACGAAGTCGAGCCTTCATAGTTACCAAGCGATTCTCCTTAACCTCCATGTCCCCATCCTAAAAATGATAGGAACATCCTTCACGATCAAGAGAACCCAAAGAGATAAGATTCCGCCTTACAGCTGGAACATATCGAACATCTTTCAATGTTCGCACAACACCATCCCACATCCGTATACGAACATCTCCCACACCAAAAATCTTACAGACAGCATTGTTGTCCATAAGAACTACGCCACCATCGGACTCAACAAATGTGACGAAACACTCCCGATGAAGATAGATGTGAAAGGTGTAACCGGAATCCATCACCCACTCCGAAGTAGATGCTACCAAGGACTCCACAACGGATGTAAGACTGTGAAAGGACTCCACGGACACTGTTTTCGAAACACTGTGTAAACAGTGCCTCTATCCGCACATTGTTCACAACACTGTTGAGCACTGTTCCTCCATGAGAAAAAAATTATTTTTGTGGAAAAACGTAAAAAATTGACCCGCAAAAAAAAAATATAATTTAAGTCCCAAGCTTAACAACGTTCGTTCCTAAACTTACATGGACGAACCCGATGTAGGAAATAAGGATTAAAACGTTCCAAATTCTGATACCAGTTTGTTACGAACGGGGCTGTTTAATTACAATAGAAACAATAACAAGTGCACAAAATAAATGCGACTAAGATTTTTATGTGGAAATCCTTATGAGAGAAAACCACGGGCGGTCGTCGACGACGAAAAAATCCACTAGTCAAATGAGGAAATACAAAAGAGTTACACCAAGCATCGAGAGCATAACAATAAGGGATATAGAAGTGACTTACTTCTAAAACAAATCTCTTAAGCTCTCCTAAATGTGTTTAAGTTTTCCCGGTATGTGCAAACACTTATGCTTGTGCTTTTGATACACTGCCCTACTCCCTCTGCCTTAACTGTATATAAACAACATGGAAAAGAGCCACCATACTCACACGGAGTAAAACACGGACACGAAAGGACCACGTGGAGGAGCACTACGCGGAAAAGGATGCGGGAAAGAATCTGCTTGGACAACTATGAAACACATGTATAACACAAGAGAGAATATTAATCGCTAAATATTCGGTCAAGACAATCATAAAAAGATCTCAGAAAAATATCATGCTGCAATTTCTTGAAATATATGATAATGGATCAATATTCACCGTAAGTGCATTTTTTCGTATGTATTCGTTACTGTGGATCAATATCCTCAATAATTGCATTTTTATATATTGTTTGAAGTCTATGTTTTTTCTTTTTCTTTTTCTTTTTCTTTTTCTTTTTTAATGGTGGAATAAGGCAATAGATTTCAATGCTCATCTCATTGTTTCAGATATGCATAATAAAACTACATAGAACATCATTGCATATCCGAAGATAGTCTGAAGTGTGTTATTTTAAAGCAAACTATACTAAAATATCTAATCCGAGTTTCATTTACAATTAGATACTCATTTTGATTTTTGCACTTCATATGTGCTACACTATAATGCACACATGTCGGATCTACTTGCAACTGGGTCATGACCACAAACTACGGTTCACGGTACCAAAACGTAAATGCAAACTGCAGTGAATACTGTTACCCAATTTGCCCTTTATTTTACTGTTGCTTTTTTGATTTTGATTCTACAAATATTATTAGTATCAATTTAAAAATTGAATTTCTATGAAGTGCTGACAATTGTACTTAAACAGAGGCGCTGAAACACAGGGAAGAAAACATACAGGACCACGACTCCAACTTCAAATCGAACTCAGAGGTGCTAAAACAATGCCGGCTGCGAATGTTCGTGTGTGGGTAACTGGCAATGCAAAGCAGCATTTCTAAGCAACAATTTCACATTTTGTGGGTAACATTTTGAATTGTGTCGGTTTTGGTCATGTGGTTTTGACTGGTTTTTGAGGAGCACGAATTGAGCATGCCGACAATTATCAATTTTTTACTGCGACTTTTTTTTTTGGGGTAAATTTTTGTTTCTTCTTTTTAATGAAACGTTACCGTATATCTGATCATATGCAATCAGGGAGAGAAAGTACTTGACATTTTTTTGTACTGTATTAAAAATTTAAAATGAATTAGGGAGTGAGAAAAAACTCATCAAATGTGATGATGCAATCATCTACTTCATCTATTTTAAAATATAGACAATATATTAATCCGATATATAAATTTATGTGTGTGTTAAATGCTTATAAAATTTGATGAAAAAATAATATTTATTTAGTGATACTATAGGTTACTGTAACAGTTGTAAGAGGATAGTGAATTTGATTTTTGATGTTTTTTATATGAAAAAGATTACTAAATATAATATGTTACATATATTTTGAAATAATACAAATAAACAAATATGATTTATATTATGAAACGCAGATAAAACATAACTAATAAAGGATATGTTTAATAAAGATTTTGTTCGTCGTCTTCTTCTTTTCACTTTCATTTCAATGATGAAACAGGTTTGATTGTTACTGATTTCTATTTTTCAAATCCATGAAACAAAACAAAATCTGATTTCAAAAAAAAAAACCAAGGTGTTAGGTTTCTATTTCTCTATTTAAAGTGTAACATTTAATATTCTCTTCACACAAAATCACTTTAATTTGTAAAATACTTTTGATTTTCCATTTCTCTTACTAATCCATTTTCACAATTTTGAGTTGTGTTACCAACTAGAGTCTAAATCATCATACATAGAAAATTATTCACAACTCTAAGGTGATGAAACATTATCAAAGATAATAAAAGGATCAAATATCATCTTACACAGTATTGTTTGATAGAACAAAAGATCCTCTTTTGAGTCGAATAATGTAAATCATATCAGGCGTTATATTCAATATGAAGTATTTGAGTTATACTCAGTAAAAAGATCGGATAATACTTCCCATTGACAATAATGCTTCCCATTTATCTGGTGTCTCGCAACTCATACTCACATATAAATCACTCAACATTCTACTGAGCTCATGATTGTAAGCCAATGAATCCATGAGCCAATAGCAACACCTGAAGAAGCTCGATTCTTGGTAATCACGACGACTGTTAGTATTTGTTTCATAGAACAGATTATATTTCCTAATGAAGGATATTAGGCAGTAACCAAGTTGCCTTGACAACAGAAATAGGCGATGAGGATTCCAAGCACAGCGCCAGCGAAAACCTGTGAAGGAGTGTGTCCAAGTAGTTCCTTAAGCTCCCTTTCACTCATTGGATGGCCTTGAAATAAATCTTGTATGATCTTGTTGAGAACCTGCAAACCGAGTAATGAAGCAGCACTAATGTTATATGTTTGAATAAAACAAGCGACCTAGGTACCATAAACCCAAACCCGATGTAAAGAGGACAAGAATTATGAACTAAAGCTAAATCAACGAATATGAACTCGCGTTAAGGCGCTAGAGATGCTTTCAAGGAAGCATAAAAAGGCAAGTTCTACACAATTTTAAAGCAGGCAACTCCGCTGACTTCACATCTAGTCAACCTATGGGGCAGTCAAATAAGAAGTCTGCTGAAGCAAAGCTAGGCATCTTTGACAGAATTAAAATAAACTTCATGCACGGCATAATTTTCTACGTTAGTCTTAACATACAGAAAGAAAGACTGCCTCCAATCAGAATAGAATCCATAATCCAACCGACCTTAAAAGTGTCCGACTAATAGACCAAGCCCGACCCTCCAGCTACAACAAAGAAAGCAGAAGCTCTTGCACCAGGAAACTTAGAGACAAAAAGTCAATACTGCCCAAGACAAACTTAGCCTATAAATCGGCTGAAAAGCATCCACCAATAATAGTTTCAGAAATCAAGTTCAGGAATCTCTCCAGCACCCGTGTCACTACTAATGGGAGTTATAATTAAAATCAGCTTAGACCAGCAATTTGGTTAGATGAGACCTGATTCTAGCATTTTCCAAACAAACATAGCATAAACTGGTAGAATAGCATCCACCTGACAATAGTTAAACCAAGTTCAGGAATCCTCCCATCACCAGTGTCACAACTAAAAGAGAGTTGCATTTATTATCGCCCTCGAATTTTAAGCTATCAAAACTAGAGTACCATACTGCCATTGCAATTCTACCCTCCGTGTTTGAATTCCAGAAACTACAGAACTTAATACTTCTAACTAACAAACAAGAAGATGGTTCATCAAATACAACAAAAACATGTATCAAACATTACCTCGGCCTGCATACCGGCATGCCTTCTAACACCAATGGCATCATACATCACGATCAAACTAAACCCCAAACAAACCGGAAACAACGAATCAGCAACTCCGTGGCAAATCGCAACGGAAGTCGACAATGCCGTGCACAAAGCCGAATGCGAAGAAGGCATAGCACCAGAAGCAAAAAATATATTCAAATCCCATTTCCTCTCCACAAAGAAATTCAACACCACTTTCATAGATTGAGCAATAAACCACGCCAAAACCCCCGAAACAAACGTCGGGTTCGCAGCCAACGTAGCAACGAAGGGACTAATCCTACAATTAGCAGTCGAACTAGCACTCAACAATGCCATCCCAAGTCCTCCATTTTGCAACAAATCACCATCACAAACACCAATATCATAATTTTTCATTGAACCCCATCTGTAAAAAAGTTTTTCCCTTTGAACCCAAACGCCTAATCTTCTTCAAGATTGGAGTCAGAAACTGAATTGGGCCAATGGGGTCTTTACATGAGCAGCAAAATGATGACTTTCTTGGATTTCTGAGATGGGTTTTGTTCCAATTTGAAGACCCCAAGTGGGTTTTGGAGAAAAAGTTGGGGTTTTGAAGATTGATGAATGGAATATATGAATAGGGTTTTGATGCAGTGATATTCATGAGAAGAAATGGGTAGTTTCAGTTTCTGTTGTCATATGAATAGAGTTTCAGTTTTGATGAGAGGCTGATGAGTTTGTGGAAACTGAGATGGGAGTGGATTTGATGCTTGCTATATTGTTCTCGGTAGGCAAGGAGAATGTACTTGATTCAATCAAAGGCATCATATGCAGAGGGTTTATTCATAGATGCCACTTTGGTTCCCATCAATGGACCATACTATATGGTATATACCACACAGATGATTCCGTAACATATAACGAACATGAGAGAATCTTAATTGAATGAAATTAAATCATTTGAATCATTCATGTCATCATAAAATCGTGTGATTGTATTGAATCCATGTGTTTTGTAATTTTTCATGTTATACGTGTCGGTCTATCCTAAGTTGATCTTGAAAAACATGAAAATTTTATATCAAAATCAACACGATTATTATCAGTCAATTTTTATAATGATAGACAAATCAAAATAATTTCATTTGTCTTATAGATCAAAACCTATAATTTTCAAAAAAATAAAATAAAATTTATTTTGTCTTTCGAAATGAGATATATGTCTTGCCTTATGAAAAACTTATTAGGTAGCATTAATCGTAATAAGAGTTTATACTTTTATTCAGGGGTGATAATTAGATAAAAAAACGAATTTTTTTATTTCGATTAATTGAATTAAATTTTATTTTCTCAAAATGAGAAACCGAAATCGAACCTAATTATATCGGTTATTTCGGTTTCTACTAATTGAAATTCAATTTGATTTCGATTTTTTTTATCGAATTTAAAAAGGATTAAAAAAATAACAATTTTTTATGCTAAAAAATTATTAAAAAAAGAGTTAAAAATATACAAAATGAAAACTAAGTTAAAAATATTTTATGTAGACAATAATATAATTTTTAGTATACTTAGTACACATTTTTGTTTAAAAAGATATAAAGGTGAATAATAAAAAATAAAACAAGAAAAAAATATTTGTTAAGAACAAGGAAAAAAATTACAATTTCGGTTAATTATATTAACCAAATTACCAAAATTTTTTAAAATCCAAAACCAAAACTGTAACGTTTTGACTTTTCATTACTTATTAATCACACATATGATGTCACTGTTGCTGGGTTCAACACCTCAGATAGGTAAAAACTATATACTTTCTGACTTAGTTATAAGAATTAAGTTAAGTTCACTTATACATCATTAGTTTAGAAACTTTTGATGCACTCAGTCATAACTTAGAATATCACCTTTGTAGCGAAATTTACATCATTTTCTAAGATCAGAATACCTTTTACACATAAACTACATCTAGCATCAAATCTTAAGTCACACTTCTCCTTCAAGTCTTGCTCATCTAATAAAGAGAAGAAGAAAGACACAGAAAAATTATAACCGTGACTTATAGGAGCTCAATAACGTCTCGCCCTCCTTACCAGGGGTTACACGAGTGAAGAAGGTAAGGCAAAAAAAGAAAAACGATCACTTCGATTCTTTATTTCAGCACTCTGGAATTATAATGTCAATCTGACATTCACAATTATCATCATGAGCATACCAGCGATTCACCCTAGTCACATAAGCACACTTAACACCATGTAACAACGTTCAAAACTACGAGTCCATGGACACTCCAGACGTTATCAACGTCATTACTACCGTCATACCCTTTGTGATATGATAGTCAAGACCTCCATAACAAACAAATTGAGATAATGACACTGTGAGACGACAGGTCCACATTCCAAGTATCACGCACTGCTGCATTCAACAGTTCACCCAAGATTTCGTTATACTTATCATTATATCAATCACATAGAGATGACAAACAATAGATACCCTCAATATTATAATTGTGTCATTGACGAACTTATTTAATCTCATAAATAAGTTTTCTTCATATTTAGCAAAAGGGACATCCGCAAAAGGGGATTAGTCAAACCGGAACCCAAGGTCTCCTGCAATGAGATACCCTCATACCAAAATGACCTCACAAGGTCGATGAAAGAATATCACCACCAAGTCACTGTATAACACATGGACAGACACAACGCTTTTTGTGTTTTATACCACGGAGTTATCCCACAAATTATGGATTTACACTCCTTTCACTCACTCATCCTCTTTATATCAACAAACAAGACATAACACAAACTCACAATCATCTTATCACGATACACAGTAAGTGATAAGCAATAAGGTAAGTCGAAATATATTTTATGTCAAATACAATTAGTGACTACGATCAAATATTTCAACGCATATTATTATACTCACGGTATAATAATATGCATCATCACATATAAATGATAATTTTATCATAATTTTACACATGGACATGCTCAGCCTCGTCCTCAAATGACAACGAGCAGCGTCTTCCAATTCTATAATATAATAGGATACACGCATTAAAACACGTCCTTCTAAATAACTGTTCACGTTATGAAGTTAAGCATATTTGCTCTTACTTCTTGAAAAATTGTCATAGTAATATTATGTGATGATGTCAAACTCTGAGAAAAGTTTTTGATATTTATTTTGATAGTCCATGATGATGATTTTATGTATTTATCAACATTAGAAGTGTTTGTGGACATTTGGAGTTATTTCGGGGTCAAAACGGTTTATTTTCGGATTCTGTCCAACATGACTCTTCGGCACATTTAAATATATAACTTCTCGTATACAATTTCAAAAATTATTTCGTAAAATTTTACATAAATTAGACTCTATAATCTTTTCATAGAAGCAGTTTTCATCATGAAACCTTATCAATAATAGTAGTTTATTGTTTCAAGTTTATATTTTCTGTTAGATCAGATAGTTTGATCTTATTTTATTAATCAGTTCATAAACCCTTTCATACAACTCCAAATCTAGATTTTTAAACTGTTTTAAAAACTAGATTTCAAGAGCTTTCCATTGATATAAGGCTCGTTTTTTTTTAACTCTTTCTGTGTAATTTTAGATCAAGTCAAAAAGTGAACCTAATAACCAGTTTTAATAGATTAATACATCCGCACGTTTTGATTTATATCTTGAGATTTACAGCTGCAAATCATAAATTATAAATTTAATCAGCAACTAGATATGTAAGGATTCAACATATATTAAAATCGGAATTTATCACATAACCTATGATTTTTCACAAAATTTCTAAAGAAGATGATTATCTTTTCTTATTAATGATGAAGGATTCTTGTCGCCTTGTAACCCTAACTTCTTCTCAAACTCTCATTCTTCTCTTCTCTTGCTTATCTCTTCTCTTCTCTTGCTTATCTCTCTTTTCTTGTATGACAAGTAGTGTTTTTATGTTTGTAAGAAGTTTTTCAAGAAGGAGAGAGCTTCTATTTATAGCAAACTAAATCAATTAAAATAGATTTAGTAGATAATTAGTGGATATTTAGTGGATAATTAATTTAGTTTAGTTGGAGAAGAAATTGACATAAAGAAAAATAATTACCAAAATTATAAGTCATTTTCGTACAAGTACGATATTTTCGTATTAAGATCATATTTCTCCGTATTTGCGTATTAGGGTTGTATTTCATTCATATTTTCCATTCTTTTCTTATTATATCGTCAAACAAGTCTTTTCAAGTCCTTTTCTGAAAACCCTCGTGGCATTACTAACGCTAAGCTCCCACAAACCTTAGCCAGGCCATCTACCTTAACTCGGTTTAGAATAAATCCAAATGGAAATACACTTAAAGTATTATCAAAATAGATCCACAGGTTTACTTATATATTACATATTAAAGCAGCAGAAATTTAGAAATGTTGTCCCAAGCTTTAATATTACAAACAAGATCATAGCTTAATCAAAATCCTTGCTCAAATCTTGCACGTGAAAAGATGAAAATCAAGAAACAGAAAAAAGCAACGTCATGAGCTATACGAGCTCAGTAACGTGCCAGCCCCCTTTTCAGGGGAAGCACAAAAAGGAAAGAAAGAGAGAACAATCTGTCCTTAAACCACAACAAAATCTGTCATACAATTAACATACATGATAGACCACAGATACTTTCTTGTTAACACTGTGACCTTGGCTAATAATGTAAGTCCATAGCATCTTCTAGAAGCTTAAAATCCGGGATCACTCGAAATAGGGGATCAACCTGTAACGACGCACAAGGGTCTCCTGCAGCGAGATACCCCACAACCTGACAACCTCACAGGGTTGTCTACGCGTATAAGATGATTAGTCACAACTACTCATCCCTGTACAGTTTAACATGACATCTTCACCAAGCCACAATGTAACAACTCAGTAGGATTAACAAACTCGGAGGTTAATCTAACCTCTCATGAATTCATTCTCATTTTGCATGTTCATCTTTAATATGACATCATTTATAGGATTAATCTATATTAACCCTAACCTTTATCCATTATTGTATGTCAAACCTTGTAAACCTAACACTTGTCTTTATCACAATCATATAACAACACGAAAATGCAAACATAACACAGCACAACATAACATAGCGCACAGGGAAAAACCACCCATCACGCGTTAATATACAACTAGTATATTAACATGTATCGCCATCCAAATCAGGAATCTAAACGTTACCTTCTTATTGTAATTTCCTCACACGCATGCTTAGCTTGTTCTTTACGTCTCAACGGATGGAATCTTCAAGTCCTATATCATGATATGATTCACATATTAGTACATTTGTTT
>JAOVYX010021899.1:3810-15209 GCA_035668315.1 Drosera spatulata | reverse complement strand
AAAAAGTACAACTGACTCAAAATAAAAACATAGGTGAAATGTCTAGGAATGACCAACCTCCCCTAAGCTAAACTAAACTGTAGCCTAAATAATAATACAGACTCATAAAACTAGACTGACTAGCTAAGAAAAATCACATAAGAGGAGGTGGTGGAAATCTGCTATCTAAATAATCAAACATATGGCACTGAAAGTCCTCCTGACTCTGTTGTATAGCGTCCAAGCGTGAAGTCACTTAAGACTGCATAGATGTTACATCACCTCGTAGATCAGCTACCTCTCGCCGCAGAGAATAATATGCAGTACTCCAGTCCACATGAGGTATCTGCTAAGGTATAGGGGTCGGCACAGGAGTAGCTGGTGTAGAATGATCGGAATGAGATTGATGTGAATGGGACGACTGACGCTGCTGAGGCTCACCCATAGTCGAATCACCAGAGTCCTGGTCATCATCTGCAGTAGCTAGTGGAAAGCCCCAATTACTCCAATCAGATAATCGGAGAGAAAAAGAAGGCAGTGGAAGTTGTAGAGGCTCCTCACCAGCTCTCGCGGTAAAATAGTAGGTACCACGGTCGACAGAAATCATACCAATCCTCATCAGACTATCAATGCCAAATGGTCCTCTAGTCGGCTCAGTAAGGGCTGGAACAGCCATCATATCATACCCTAAAAACGTAGGTAAGGGGGTTAGTAATCCACCAATGAGAATCGACGCTCTAAGACTATCTACAGCGACCGCCTCAATCTTCTCCACCAGCATGTATCCGGTACTAAGGTACGAAAACTACTCAGGAGACACAAGATTGTGCAGCAGCACAAAGAAAATGCCTAGTTCCTTCTATGAAATAGCTCTGTGGCTACTCTTGGTAGCCAGCAATGTATAAGCAAGGAACCAATGCAGAATGCGTAGAATGGGGTTCCTAAGAGCCGAACACTTACTGTTGTAGGGGTTGTATCCCCCAGTCAATGTCAATTCATGCCAGAATTCCTGCAAGTGAGGCACATAACCCCTCTCATAATCCCGATAGCCTCCAAGTCGTAGATGGTATATCTAGCAGAGCTCACATAGGGACAGGCGCCGCATCTCATTTCCCAGCTGGAACAAGACATACTCCTCTGCTGGATCGTCAGTTGGAGCCTGACCAACGGTGCTAGTCCAAGTACCTAGAACCTCATGGACTAGGGATGGATACGTAGGCCATCCAGTCAGAAAAGTATGGTTCAACCCCAACTATGTCACAGCATGTAGAAGCTCATTCCATAGACCAAGTGTGGATAATTCGACAGAATGAAGAAATCTAGTCTGACGGATAGCTCTAAGGGAGATCACTCCATGACGATCCACATACCCTTCAGGAATGAATATAGAATCATGTGGATATGGGACTAGGATGCGCTCAGCTGCAGCTGAAGTGCTCGCGTCCAATCGAAACGCTACATTTTTGGTATGAGGCATTTTGGACAGAAACCCTAGGCAAAATGACATGAATTTTGTCAAACTCAGTGTGTAATTCAACAATCGAACTATGAATTCATCTTCTACACAATGCATAGATCAATTTAGAATGCAAGATTATTGAATTTGGAGTTGAAATCGCGGATTTATACCTAGGTTTTCTTAAAGAAAAACCTCGAATTTCACAGAAGCTGACATGTTTCAGGATGTGTGTGTACTAGCAATGGATTCCCCTCGTCGATGCGAACATGTGGAATACTTGATCGCACGAGTTAATTGATGAATTTGAAGGATGAAATGTGAAGAAAACAGTAAGGCGCGGCCGCGAGAGTGAAGGAGGAAATGGAAAATGAGGCGTAGGGCTGTTTTATCCGGATTCACTATCATCGCGGCCGTGACATTGTTTCGTCGCGCCCGCGACTACTCTTGTCGCGCCCGCAACTAAATGTGTCACGCCCGCGACTATGCATTTCAGCCTTGGACGAATTTTTCTATCTTATTTCCTTCAAGAACGATTTAAAATGCCTTTCAGCCATTTGTTTCCTCTTCCAAAGTCAATTTTAAATGACTCACATCATCGATTAGCAGAAGTAAACGTCAAGTATCAGTTTAAAATTTTTACGGTCGTTAGAAATAAATTCGAACTTCAAAAGAAACTTAAACATGGGTTGCCTCCCAAGAAGCGCCTTTGTTTAACATCGTTGGCTCGACAGCCATGACTTCAGATTATTTCATTGAAATGCAATTAGCCCTTTCCAAGGGAATTTCATCGAACCATGTCGAATCTTGAAGTTCGAAGTAACGTTTCAATCGATGACCGTTAACTTTAAAAATCTTCAACGTCTCCTCGCTTTGAATTTCTACAGCTCCATGATTAAAGACCTTTCCAACAATGAACGGTCCTTCCCATCGTGATTTCAGTTTTCCAGGAAATAACCTTAAGCGAGAATTGTAAAGTAAAACCTTATCTCCTTCCTTAAAGTTCTTCCGTGAAATTTTCTCGTCATGAAGTCTGCTAAATTTTTCTTTGTATAAAGTAGCATTTTCATATGCATCACGACGAATCACATCCAGTTCCGAGATTTGGAGCTTTCTCATATTCACACAGTCTCCGTATTTCACATTAAGCTCTTTTATAGCCCACCATGCCTTATGTTCAATTTCCACCGGCAGGTGACATGCGTTTCCGTACACCATTCTGTACGGAGACATTCCAATTGGAATCTCGTATGCAGTACGATACGCTCAAAGAGTGTCATTCAGCTTATCACTCAAATACTTCCTCTTCGAATTGATAATTTTATCCAGGATCCTTTTAATTTCACGATTGGACACTTTAACTTGTCAGCTCGTCTGCGGATGATAGACAGTTGAGATCTTGTGATTAACATGGTATTTCTTAAATAGGACGTCCATAACCTTGTTGCAAAAGTGGGTTCCTCAATCGTTTATCACAACTCTAGGTACGCCAAATCTATTAAAAATAAAATTTTTAACAAACTCAACCACCACCTTGGCATTATCAGTTCGTGTAGGTGTGGCTTCTACCCATTTCGAGACATAATCTACTGCTAGCAATATATAAGAGTGTAACGCCACGGCCAAATCCTTGCTACCGAGTCGTCACCAAGAATCGCTCCTCAGGCTGACGAGCAGCCCCACTCGCGCACACTCTGAAAATCTTCCCAAGAGGTCACCCATCCCAACATTACTCCACGTTAAGCACGCTTAACTGCGGAGTTCTAAAGTGATGGGCTTCCGAAAAGAAAAGTGCACCTTGTTGGTATAGGTAGTACAATCAAACCATTTAAGCAGTTCCTTGGGGTATTACATATACCCCCACTTAAAGAACGCAACGCCCTTGTTGCGACTTCAAGCACGATACAAAGCCCCAGAACCTTCCCCCCACTAGGCGGCTGACCTGGACCTCTTGTCCACAGGTCCAGCACGCCTTCGTAGGGTTGCTCTGATACCATACTGTAACGCCCCGGCCAAATCCTTGCTACCGAGTCGTCACCAAGAACCGCTCGTCAGGCTAACAACTGGCCCCACAGATCAACACTAGTCCTTTCAGTGTGCTTTGGCCTCACTCGCGCACACCCTGGGAAACTTCCCAGGAGGTCACCCATCCCAGCATTACTTCACGTTAAACACGCTTAAGTGCGGAGTTCTAAAGTGATGGGCTACCAAAAAGGAAGGTGTACCTTGTTGATGTAGGTAGTACAATCAAACCATTTAAGCATTTCCTTGGGGTATTACAACAATCATCCTTAGCACCTATGTCATGCATATGTCTAGATCACGATGTGCAGTAATCGCTACTTGATCTCCTACCTATAAAATTTTTATAACGATTTCTTGCATTAAGCGAAAATAAACTAAAAAATCTAATATAAAAGAATATCAAAAAACCAAATATATGTGACATCTAGAAATAAATTACAAGTGCAATATAAACTTCAAGTATAATATAAACTACAAGTATAACATACAAGATCAGTATAATGAAATAATAAAAAATCAAAATAACTTAGAATATTACCTCTGTCGGACCCAGAATCTCCTCTACCCGATCATGAATCACCTCTCCCCAATCTTGAATCACCTTTTTCCGACTCTGAATCATCTCTGCCCGATCCCATAGTACTCCTGCTGCCTTTGCATGGCATCTACAAAAATATAATAAAAAAAACATGAAAAGATTAGTACAACATTACATCTTGAAAAATGAGCATTATTATGAATATGTGTGATTGTCATGTTTCATGAATATATATATATATATATATATAATCATTTTGACTTCTAATTCATACATTTTTTTTAGTCATTTTCACTTTCATCCTCATCTTCTGTGTCTTCTTTATCTCCTTCCTCTTCCATATCCTCTTTCTCTTTATCTCCTTCTTCATCTTCTTCATGTTCTTCATCTCCTTCTTCATCTTCTATGTCTTCTTTATCTCCTTCGTTTTCATCGTCATCCTCTTCCTCTTCCATCAAATCTTCATCTTTCATCATCGTCATCAAGTTCAGGTGAAGACAATGAGACACAAGAATCACTTGTATCTTCTTGGAAAGCAAACTCATCAGGAGCATCATTCATCTCCCGCGGCTTCATCCGGATCACAGCATACCAGTTTTTTTTCACATTTGTGAGACTTGGATATTGAAGATAACATACTTGCAAAGCTTGATTTGCAAGTATAAATGAATCATATTCCCCACGATACTTTTTTGTTTTCTCAATCTCAACAAGCCAATATCGAGGATGCACACTGATTCCCCGATCCGAGTCGAACCAAATGCATTTGAAAAGAGCAGTTTTATACGATTGCTCGATGCCAACATACTTTACCTCAACAATCTCTCTAAGGATCCCATAGTAATCCGTTTCACCATCTCCTTTGACACACACCCCATAGTTCATTGTCGCTTTAGAAGAACCATGAGCATATGTATCAAATAGATATCCATTGATGCAGTACTGATTATGCTTGTACACTTGCAAAGTAGGTATGTTCCAACGACATTGATAATCTCATCTCGAACATCATGGGTTAGAACCTGCACGATATAGTGTGAAATTCTTACATAAAAAATAAATCACAAAGGACAACAACTTCAAGATTCTACTTACATAATTTTCAAGCCATAAAGGCCACTTATCCCCAAATTTATCCCAAACTTCTTGGAGTGATCTGCATCGTCAGGTTCTCAATATATCTCTCTCAAACAACCTATTATGGAGTTTTTCATCAAATTCCATGGGTATGAGAAACATATTTTTTTGTGGAATCACATAATTTTAAAAACAAAAGTAGAGATTATAAGTATAATGTTTCTTGATTACCTCTGAAAAGGAGATATCATCTCACAAATGCGAAGGACATATTTATGAGCAACATTGAAATCATTCGCGTACAAAACATCCTTTTTCCCTATTTTATTTCGTGGAGCATATCCCCCATTCTTTTGAAATACAGTAGGAAGATTTGCATCGATATCTGTGGTATCTATAACCCTACAATTCTTGGGTTGATCTCGAGACTATGTGTCCACATCCGGTCCGAAATAACTTTTTCAAAAATTGCTTAGCTCTTCCATAAGATAAGCCTCACAAATAGACCCCTCAATGCGTGCTATCTTGTCAATTTTCTTTAAAAGTGAAACAAAAACCTGAAAAACATATATTCGGTATTTAAGAAGTTGTTCCTTGGTTGTTGTACTTTAAAATTCCTCTATGTTAAAATCAGGATTAATGTTTACCTCTCAAAAGGATACATCCATCTATAATACATGGGTCCAGTAGTTTTCGCTTCATAAGAAAGATGCAAGGGTAAGTGCTCCATACTGTTGAAGAAAGGAGGAGGAAATATTCTCTCTAACTTGCAGAGGATCTCAGGGATATACTTTTCTAGACACTTCATGTCTTCCCGAGAAACACTATTACAACATAAATCTCTGAAAAATTGGCTCAACTCATTAACAACATTCCACACATGGTTAGATCCGAACAACTTCTTAAAAGCAATTGTAAGCAGTCTTTGCATGATGACATGACAATCATGGCTCTTTAACCCCTTAACACATGATTCTTTGTCACGAACATAACCCCTAAGGTTGGATGCATATCCATCAGCAAACTTCAGCTCCTTGATCCATTTACACAACACCTTTCTTGCTTCTTTCTTCAATACATAAGGAGCGTTAGGCATTACTATTTCCTCGACCCCTCTTCTGTTTCTCACACTTCTCAAATGCAATCTCGGCCGCTTACATTACAGCTTGATGTCTTTTCTAGCTGCAACTGTGTCTTTCGCTTTACCCTTCACATCCATTATAGTATCGAACAAGTTATCACATATGTTTTTTTCGATTTTTTGATATACATGACATCAAGATTGCGTCTAATTAGTAGCTTGCTCCAATACGACAGTTGCCAAAAATGTTATGCTTGCTCCAATTATTAGTGAAATGAAAATTTGTAGGAGATGAGGAGAACACACGAGCACATATTTCTTCACCATCATATAGAGGAACAGAATCATCATACTCACTCTTATTCTGTGAAAACCCACTCCTATTTATTCTGAAAGGATGATCATATGATAAAAACCAACAATGGCAATCAAACCAGGACTGGTTTCGACCATTCTTCAAAGTGAAAGACTTTGTATGATCCATACAATATGGACATGGTAATCTTCCAGCCGTGCTACATCCAAATAACATTCCATATGCTGAAAAATTGCTGACAGTTCACAACAAAGCCACCCTCATCTGAAAGTTTGCCTCTTGTAAACATCATATGTAGCCTCACCCACACTCCACAAGTGCGTCAGTTCTTCGATAAATGGCTGCAAGTAAACATCAAAATTTCCTTTCGGACTTTTGAGTCCAGGAATAATCATGGACAACATCATGACTTCAGGCTTTATGCACATCCCTCGAGGAAGATTATACGGAGTCAACATCACAGGCCAGCATGAGTATTATGATCCAGACTTATCGAACGAAGCAAAGCCATCAGAGCATAAACCCAAGCGTACATTCCTTACTTCTACAAAGAAAAAACGAAACTCTCTATCCAGGTGCTTTCAGGCATCACTATCGGAGGGATGTGACATGGCATCTGCCTAGCTCCAATGAGTAATGTGCCAAGACATCGGGGCAGTGGTGTTTTTCATTGCATACAATCGCTGCTATCTAGGAGTAAGAGGGAAATATAGCAACATCTTATGAGCAACTCGTTTCTTGCCTCATAGATTAGACTTGTATCGAGTTGTCCCACAATGAGAACACATCTCTAAGTGTGTATCATTCTTCCAGAACAGCATGCATCCATTCAGACAAACATCTATCTTTCGTACAGGAAGTCTGATACCCTTCATCAACTTGTTAGTTGAGTATAACGTATCTGTCATCACGTTATCCTCGGGATAAATGTCTTTTAACAAAGTTACTATGACATCCGTCGCTTTGTGAGGGATGTTATACTCACATTTAATGTTTAATAACCTAAATGCAGACGATAACCGAGAGACTTACAACCTGGATATAACGGTTTCCTAGCGGCATTCAACATATCAAAAAACTCCTTCGCAGCAGGGGGTGGATTGTCATCAAAGTTATCCGGTACTCCACCCATGTTATCAAAGTAAGTAGGTCCAAAAGCATCAGCAACCATTTCCTCATACTGATTGGACCCAAATTGTCTAGAGGATTCTCCCCGCTCAACCTCACCATGAATTTTCCATACCCAATATCCTTTCACAAATCCAGGCGTGTACAAGTGTATTTTAACATTATCAATCAACTGATATTTTTTTATTTTTGCACTTGACACAAGGACATTTCAAATGTCCTCGATAATTTCATGTATCATTCGTACAAGCAAAATTCACGAAATTTTCAACATTTCATACCAACACTTGACTAAGATAACCATCATCAAATCGATTGTACATCCAAGAAAAATCTGACATCATAACTGTAAATAAAAAAATCAAAAACAATTAAAAAACTTACGTAGTAACAAAAACTAAACTAAATTCAATTTAACAACAAATTCAATCACCTAAACTATGAGTATTCTACTTTACACTTACAACAAATTAAATCACCTAAATCTATGCTTCAGCACGCCTATTATTGCTGGAAAAAAACAGTAGGCTTTTCACAGCAAGAAAGAAAAACAAATGTATACGAGTGAAAAACACCACAGGATCAACCCACAATTTATTTGTTATCTCACCATAGAGTGAGCAAAACTGAGATAAAAGAAAAATAATGTTTTATTTTTTGAGCTTCCAACATTGAAGAACGAAAACAAAAAATTATAACTAGTATAAACTGATCATGTCACACTACATGAACACCAGATCCTCTAGCCTCCCCTCCTCTGCTTTCCATATTACATCAAAGAGTATACCAAAATATGAAACACTCAAAGAAAATCATATGATTTATGTGACAAGAAGACGACCTTTAATAACACCCACGCCCACCAAGATTTCATTCATCAAAGTCGTGTGCAACATCAAAAGAATTACGACTTGAATTCAGCAAGAAAACAAGTTGCAGTCCCAGCACAGAGACACACCATACAACATACAGATCTATACCATAAAATTGAAAGCATGGTCAAATGATCTACCCCATCAAAGTATTGTGCCTTGAACAAAAACACACTAACATAATAAACCAAACATACAACCTCTCGAATCACCACTCTAAAGAGAAAACAAAAGCACGTTTTCTTTTTTCCACCATTATTTTCCTTTTTTTTTTCTTTGGTTTTTTTTTCTTTTGTATTCTTTTTAGAACAATGAACAAGAAACTAGGACACCACAGCCTTGGCATATTGTCTTCCATATTACAACGCAATGAACAAACCAACCCATACAAAATATCCCAAAAATCGCTATCTTGACTCGTATATGTGATAGGGTTCAAAAGGGTTCTTTTGTGGAGTTTCATGACATGAGCAATTGAGAAAATCTCCAATGAAAAATATAAGCATGCCAATCAAAACAACATATCACGTAAAATAAGAGATGAAACGAAGGAAAATAAGAGAATAATAACGTTAGGTAATGGAGGTTTAAAGGGTTATGGCTACACAAAGAAGTAGAATAAATGATCTACGACGCAGACCTCGTTGCCTTACCATTACCAAGTAGCTATTAACTTAAACTCAATGTATTATAAGAGTCTAGCCTTATCATTTTCCTCATATCCCGTGTTTAATTCCACCCATATATGTCTTGCTATCGATACTAACTTAGCGATACTTTGGAGGAACACCCGCTATGTAACGAGTTGGTATTCAACTTAGGCCATCTAATTTCTAGTATGACACTATCTCATCTTCTTTGCTTAGAGTTAAAACATATTACAAAGCTCTTAAAAATTCTTGTGTAAACTCTACGAGGACAAAAATTTAATGTTTTCTAATTTTTCTCTCTCTTTTTTCTTTTTAAACTCTGCATAATTTTTTTTCAAGAATTTTTTCAGAAAAATAACAAAAATAAGCAAAAAATAAAAATAAAAAACTAAGTTAACTAGTCCCTCCCCCAAGGTAAAACTATACATTGTCCTCAGTGTAAATAAAAATTAAGTGAAAGGACAAGATATACTTGTTAAGCTTAAGAACGGGTGGAAAATATCCTTGGGACACATGCCAATAATAGATCTTCCTCACCATATCATCAACTGTTCCAACTTGAAACTCCAACTTCTATGTAATCATGCCTATGGTGTAATTCTGTCATTCAAAATTTTGTTCAATCCGCTCAAGCACCTCTTTGATTTTCCTCTGCTCCTTCTCTATTTGTTGCAACTTGTAATTAAGAGCTATAAAATTGCAAGGAGGTGGTGATAGTTGTGGATGTACGCGCAGGATTCACAACACGGTTTGTAAGATCCACAAGTACAACCTAGAGAAGGAGGGGGGGGTGCGGAATAATAGATTTTATTGCACTGAAGTTCTTTGCAGATCGTTGAGGAGGTCTACAACAGAAACTTAAACTTTGAGAGTTTGTCTCTGTTTACTATTGTAATTGATTTCTAACAGTTCTAACAATTCAAAACAATTCAAAACAAGAAAAGAACATAGGATTTATACTAGTTCAGACACTCGTTATCAAATGATAATCGAGAGCTTAGTCTAGTCTTCCCTTGGTGATCAGTTTAGTCAATCCAAGAGTTGAGTTCACTATCTTCTTGTTTTTGACTCACAAGAGAACCTTTTTACTAGCTATCTAACTTGTCAAAGGTGAAGAATCTAGACCCTTTGCACAGATCCTATTCTGCACTCTGCTGTAGCTTCTGTTCTTCAAGGCAGACTAGTGCACCCTTCTTCTTACTGTTCTTCAATTCAGCTCGCTTGAACAGTTTTTTTAATTCAGATTGTTTTGCACACTTTGTGCGTTCAATCTCTCGTTCAACAGCACTGTTCTTTGACCTCCATGATCCCCTTTTATAGGTTGAGGAAATGAACCCGTGACCTGTGTACTTGACCTGATGGTGACAGCTTGTCACATTTGAACCTTCACTGATGTTGACAACTCACCTTTTTCTGATCCTCGTATTGTCACTCCGAACCTCAAATCTTCGATGTGATTGATCCTCAGACTTCTGTCCCAACCAAAGCAACCATCTCTGCTACATTCTAGTCTGCTGCAGCTTAGTCTGTACTCAATATCGTTGAGACCTCGTATGCACCCAGTCACTACTGCAACCTTGTCTGCACCCAGATCTGATGCAATCAATGCATTGCTGTGTTATCCCTTGTCTGCAAGATTAATCCTAGATCTTGAAGCATTTGCAGGTCTTTTGTTGTCCATGCATGCGTTAACTGTTTAGTCGAAATTCTCTATAGTAGTCTGCATCTGGTGGCCCACAATGCTCTCCATCTGCGGTCGTCTGCTCTTCAGTATCTGACCTAGACTGTAGATACCTACCTAATTTTCAGCCTAAACACACTAACAACATCATGGCTAATACTTCTAAGTTTTGTTTATCAATTTCTATACAGCTAGAAGGATTGCACATTCCTATCACGATCCTCATCTTCTTCATCCATCCATCGCGCTACCCTTTCTACACGAACTTCTCTTTCTTGATGAGTAACCTTGGGATTTTGCTCTTGTGATGACATCCTGTCTAAACAATATGATGAGTGTGAAAACATGCATCATTTTCTTAGTTAAAATCGTTTGTTTGTGTTAGTTTTAGTGTCATTTCATATTGTTTTATTTCCTTTTGTTATTTACAACATCGATACTTTAAAATCTCTTGTTTTCAATGTAACAGTAAAGAATTGGACGTGTTTTCTGACGATTTGTTTATCAATTTCTATACAACTAGAAGGATTGCACATTCCTATCACGATCCTCATCTTCTTCATCCATCCATCGCGCTACCCTTTCTACACGAACTT
>JAOVYX010021898.1:0-15209 GCA_035668315.1 Drosera spatulata | reverse complement strand
CCGACGTATTAATCATCAAGGCTAAATGGAACCATACCAATGCTTTTGAGGTTCTTTTCCCGCTTCTGTGAAGCACCAAGATTCTTATCCTGGCAGGTACAGAGATATGCATCCAGAAGTTAGGATGTTAGGAAGGAACTTAACTACTTAAATACAAATTAAACTAAGATACGCCAGTAAACACATGATTCATGCACCTTGATAATTGGCTCACCGACTTCGCCAAACCCAATAAGACGCTGAGCATGCCATCCCTGCATTGCACGAGCTGCTGCATCCCGCCTTGCCCGACCTGAGCCTGCATTTTGGGAACCACTACCCTGAACAAGGAAAGAAAATAGTCCATCATACGCTCCTCCACTTCTTTTTTTCCTTTGCAAATCAGTAATCAAGTTTGTGCCCCACTAAGTTGAAGACCTTGAGGTAACCAGAATGACATCTGCGGCCGATAGAATTTGTAAGGTAACCTAAGTCTAGCATGCAACTATTTCAAAATTCACCTAAAATGACCTAATGGATCATCGTTTTTATTTTGTAATGCCTAGATTCAATCATTCAAACTGAGAATTAACAAACCTAAGCTTAGAAACCACAATTGTAATAAAATGCTGATCACCCACATCATGAATACCCAGAACTCATAATAGAGGAATTAAAACTTAACCTCATTCTCAGCAGCAGCAGGCTCCGTCAGAGGAAAACCAGGAAATTCGAGCTCACCAATTTGTCGTTTGTGCTTTTCATATTCCAGAAGGGCCTGCACAAACAGCATTTCCAATTTGTCGTGTCAAAAGAACTTGTAGAATGCATAAACGGAAGCTTTTAATTCTTTTATCTGGTAAAATAATGGCCAGGTTCTAATCTCAGTAGAATGAATAATGGCCTGCACATAAGATTATTTAGGGAAGTGAACAAAGAAAAGCAGGGAATCCGTGATATTGCATTAATATGTGCCTATAAGGAAACATAAAACAAGCTAGCTTTCTATTCGGGTTTAAACGATATATTGGATCTATATACCTACCTTCTCATAGAAAATCCGGAATGTCCAGGATACCGTTGTACATGTCCTGCAAAAAGAATTTGTTCTTAAGTCCAAGAAGGTGGAGACTACACTAAGAAACATCAACCGTTAAGTAACATCTCACTTAGGAGGATGGAATGACTCTCCAACTTGTCGCCACAACTTCATGGCAGTCACCTATCAGTGTCAACAAGGTAGAGGCATATTTTAACCCAAGAAGTCGCACTTCAGACTTAATAAAGGAGATTCAGACCTTGCCATTACTCATGACCGTAGGAAAGACTTGGAGAATGCCGGAAAAATAACAAGCATATAATAGGGTTATCTCGGGTCATTTGAGATATTCCTACTACTAATTAAGAGGCACCTGAGGTTATATTTGAAGGAGCCAACAGTTACAGGAAACAAATAAGATTCTCAAGCCAGACATCAGACTCCGCATGACGAGTAAACGAGTTGTTTAAGACATAAATCAGCAAGGTACTATGTCGAGAAACCACAAGCACCTCACCCTTATTCTAAATGTTATAGTTCCCCCTAAGGCTCCCCAGTCCAATGAATCATATGACACAAATCTAGCAGAACGCAACTCAGGTTCCAAGTCAATGAGACTACCAAATGTTCAAGAAAGAAGCCATACCCGGTCGTAACCTCCCAGCCGAACAACAGCATTCCACAACCTGTAACCCCCATCCAAACCCAACAGCAACACCAACACAATCCCCATCGAAACGATCAGAAACAACAAAAAAACACATTAAAATCAGCATGCATTCAACTGAGGAACATACTTGAGGCAATTCAATGGCTCCCCATAGAACTTTGGTGCCTTGAACTCCAAGGCCCTCTCCTTATAAAACGTCTCCACCTCGTTCAAGAACTCCGTTTGCTCCTCCGGCGTCCCCGCATCCTCGTCTTCAGCCATCATCTACAACACAAACAAACTCCAACCCATTGATCAATTTCCAAAATGACACCAACCCATTTGATTATCTTCCAAAATGACACCAACCCAATTGAGTATTCTCCAATTCGACACAAACCCAATTCATCACTCATCAAATTCACACCACTATGATATGAATTCAGGATAGGTTAGGTTTACCTTCATTCTCTTGGATGGAGTGCCCACAGCCTTTCCTCCTCCACCACCAGGGCTGGGAGCATCGCCGATCGCCGCCGCCGCGGTCGCCACCCTTGCTAGATGCTTCCCTCCACCACCACCAACGCCACCGTTTCGGCCACTCTCACTCAAATTCACACCCAAATGATTCTGATTCTGATTCTGATTCTGATTCTGATGGTGGAGAGCTGAAGAGATGGGAATCGACAACTCATTGTCTTCCTCCTCCTCTTCATTCGGGTCATCGTGCTCTTCTTCGTCGCCGTCGTCGGAGTCCTCGGAGGCGGAATCCTCCTCGTTTTCCTCCTCCTCGTCTTCTTCCTCCTCGTGTGGGGGCAAATTGGGGATTTCGTGGTCGAGATCCATATGCGAGTTGTTCATTTCAAGGGTTTGAGAATTGGGAGCCGGCGGCGGCGGCGCTGCTGGTGGTGTTTTTGTGTGTGAGATGTGTGTGTGAGGTGGTGTCGTTAATTTTGAGAAATGGCGACAAAGTATTGTGAATGTGTGTGGTGAGGTGGTTATGAGTGAAGAAGAAGGGTGGAGTACAAATACAATCACAGGCTGGCAGGCTCGTACCAGTCAGGCACCGAGCCGATGGTGTGACCAAACAATGTGACATCACAAGTATGATAAGCGTTCGTGAAAATATAATCCGACAGTAGAATGTGAGAAGGTATGATTGAACTTACATCGCGATGGCTGTTATATTCTCCTGTTCATGATTGACAAATTTTGTTTTTATTTTATTGTATTTTGTATAAAAGTGAAAAACAACAAAAAAAAAAATCATTATATGTTTTCATTGAGGTCGTTTTTTAAAATAGATGTAATGTTTGATGAACAACGAGATATCACTCGGAAAAAAGGCATTCTGTCTCTTGCCCGGAATGGGCATCGGATTACAGTGAGACGAGAATATTACGTTGAAATTGAAGCATATGACACATACGAGCAGGATTTCTTTAACAGTGCAATCGTAACTATACCCATGATCTCATCCATGGTTTTTTTTATACTTTATATGTTTCGGTCCCTCCAGTCTCCAATTTGGTTTTGGTTTATGTGATTTCATTCCCATAGTCGATGCTGTACGTGTTCACAGGTCACGTTGTTTGTTACCACTAATCATCAGTTGCAAAATAAGATTAAAAAAAAAATTAAAAAACAAAAAACAAAACCATCAGCGCACCACCACATCCTTGATTCTTCTCCCAATGATCCCATCATCATCCAAACGTAAATGATTATGCAATCACCTTGCACTCATTCTTGTCAAGTGTCAAAATCATCAATCTTGCAGTTTATAGAATTCTCTCGCATTAACCAGTCAGTTTATTCCCTCAACTGTCATTTTTTGTAACAAGATTCATATGTGTCTGAGATAGAGATGTGTTTGCTGTTCTTAATCATCGATTTCAATCTTTTCTAGTAATGGGGCTCGTGATTTGTTATTGATTCGCGAAAAATGTTTATGACTCGCTAATGTGTTGTGGTATCGCCAAGCTTTTTGATTCTAGTGTAGGGAAGTGATTGTTGTGACATTGTGAGATCAGGCTGCAGGTTTGAACGTAGTTGTGTTTGTTGAAGAGGAGAGGAGAGTAAGAGGGTTGTGTTGTCATTGGCAAGATGCGGCTTCTCGATCTGTTCATCTCATCGTCGATGCCCGTCCTCAAAGTGCTGTTGCTCACGGCGGTTGGATCATTCCTTGCACTGGATCGGATCAATGTCGTAGGAGAGGATGCAAAATGGCACCTCAACAATGTAATGCCAGATCATGTGTTCACCTGGATTTCCTAGTTATGTATGTGCTGTTCAAGAAATATTCATTACAACTGTTTTTACTTATTTTTGTTAAACGCAATTGCAGGTCGTGTTTTATGTATTCAACCCTGCTCTCGTGGCGTCCAATCTAGCCCAAACGATTACTCGCCAAAGCCTTGCGATCCTGTGAGTTGGGCTCCTGCACAATCTATATTTCATATTGTTTTTTCCCTAGTTGGAAATATAACAGTTTTTTGAATAGATTTGATGAAATGGAACTACAGGTGGTATATGGCAGTCATCATTCTGCTCACTTTTGTCATCGGTTTGGTACTGGGATATATAGTAATCCATGCCACACGAGCGCCTCGGCACCTCAGAGGCCTGATACTGGGTTGCTGTGCTGCAGGTAATATGCATACCCTCACAGAACGCATGTTTAACAATAACCCTTCTTCCTAGCTAGCTACATGATGGAGATGGATGATATTTTCGATCTAATTTCATAGTCTTCGGGAATATGTATAGGCTACATTTATTCAATTATCCACCAACTAGCATAATAATTATGAGAAAATCATCTTCATGGGTATATTGGTTAGGAATTCAGCACCAAAATTGTCCCTTCCATCGAGGTCCCAAGGATGTTTTGATTACAGGGTCATTTCTCGATAGGAACAGTCTCTTGTTTTGCTAGATAAGACTGCGTGCATTCTCTCCTAGCCCTCGCTCTTAATGAAGCCTTTTGACACCAGATAAGTTAAGAGTTTTTAGTCTTCTCACGGATAATTTCAACTGGAAAGAGTGACCGCAGAAATACGCTTTTTATGTCTTCCTGTTTCATTGTTTACTGCCCCTGCAGGAAATATGGGAAATATGCTTCATCCCAGCTGTTTGCAAAGAGAAAGGAACTCCATTTGGCGATCATGATGTATGTCATGCATATGGAATGGCTTATGTTTCACTTTCTATGGCGGTATGTTTGTCTTTGGCGCAATCTAGACTATGAAATTGGTCTTCTCCTGTTGAGTCTTTTTGCCAATGGAAATTATATCTCGGAGTTACGGTTATCCTTCTGAGAACCTGCTTTCTAAGAGTATCTCCCTTATGTCTTCAAACTTACTTTTGGCTTATTGATCTGACTCTGATTATTCAGATTGGGGCAATCTTTCTGTGGTCGTATGTGTACAATATAGTGCGCCTGTCCTCAAATGGTCACCCCAAAGAAGTTGCAATAAGTGATTCAGCAAATGCCAGCTCTCCGCACAAACCGTTACTATCAGAGAGTAGGAATTCAGATTGCGGGAATTGTGAAGAACCACTGTTTCATTCAAACAGAAGCGTAGTGGTAAATCATAATGCTCAAGAGTCGAGTCTACCTTGCACCAGGTTCGATAATACTTTGGAGGTACTTTTTCTGCATCTTCTTGCTGTGAAATCATACCGCTATATTAAAGTTATTTTGTCCTAGCTGCCAGGTTTGGGGTATGTCTGAGCTCTTGTTATTTACCATATGATCCATTACAGGAAACATTTTCAGATAAAATGAAGAGGCATGGGAGGGATCTGATCGCAAAAATAAACTTAAAGGCATTGCTTGCTCCTTCCACTGTCGGAACTTGTGTTTGTAAGCTCCTTGCTAGCGTCTGTTTTTTCTGCAAACTGGATAAAGAAATTTTCCTCTAGGATCCATTAATTTTATGTTCTATTGAGATAAAAATGTTCTGTGGTGATTAGTGCCATGGATGAACATGAATTTTAACGCGAATGAAGTGATAGTTAGGTTCTTGGGTTTGTAGTTGGACTCGTCCCTGCTATACGGAGATCGTTGATAGGTGATGGTGCACCACTGCATGTGATTCAGGATTCTGCTCTTCTGCTGGGGTACGCGCCTTCTTCTCTTGTTGGCTGTAACGTTCTACTGTTTAAATTGTTATCTCAAATTAATTTTTCTTTTATTGTGGTTGCAGTGATGGAGCGATTCCATCTATTACCCTTCTCATGGGAGGGAATCTCCTCAAAGGTATGCGCCACTTAATCCCTGGAAAATGATGCCCATGGTAAGCTTTCAGTATTAGCATTCTGGCTGAAGAACACGCCTAGGAGGATTCCGACAGGAAACGAAATCCTTATATGTGAACTTTGATTATAGGATTACGAGGTACAGATGTTCATAAATCACTGATTGTCGGGATCATCATTGCACGTTATGTGGCACTGCCTCTAATGGGTCTAGCCATCGTCGAGAGCGCTATCCATCTTGGCTGGGTTCCTAAGGATCCGTTGTACGAATTCATTCTCTTACTTCATTTTGCTGTCCCACCTGCTGTGAACATTGGAACGATAACCCAGAAGTTCGGAACAGGCGAGAGCGAATGCTCGGTCATCATGTTATGGTGCTATGCTTTGGCTTCAGTCTCACTTACGGTCTGGTCTACCTTTTTCATGTGGCTGGTAGCATAAACTCAGATATATCCTAATCATCACAACTTTTTTGCAATGCTTATAACTTGGCATTTCCGTTTTGAGATGTATTACAGTACTGTGCTTATATTGACTGTTGATTGTACTGTACCAATTGCTCCTGTAATCTCAACATTTGTTCCTATGCTGTTACAAGGGTAACACACTTTTCAGACACACGTTGCTTTAGAATGACAGAAACTGATAGAACGAAGTTTTGCTATTGTACGAATGTAAATTCCAATGCTTTGAGAAAAGTAGATGGAGGACATGAACAACATAGACATCGAAGTTCTAAAAATCAGAAAAGTTTCTAGGCTGAAAATAATAGTCCACAAAGATATACACAGCATACTTAGAAAATAGGGGATGTCGGGGCTGCAAGCTATAAATAACTGTCTCTTTTTTTTAAAAAAAATAATGATCTTATAATCATTTAGTTTGAGGAAGAGATTCTTATTATCCTCACTGCATCAACTTGTACACACTTATAAGCTAGTATATAATATTATTTCAATTCCATAATTATTACAAGGTTTCTCTCTCATTATATTATTTAATCCGTAATTTAAATAATTTTATTATTTATTTAAACAATATATTTAAATTTTTTATTGACTCATGGTTATAATGGATAATGTTTATTATTATTAATATTTCACGATATTTTCTAAAAAATAACATTTGATTCCCATAATACCATCAAATCTTCTATCGTCATGCGTATCGATCAAAATAGTATAATCTTTGGGACGAAAAAAATATCTTCGGATGAAAAATAAAATGATGTCGAAAGTCTAAACAATAAAAAAGATGATTAAGTTAAAATATTAATATTAAATTTAAAAAATATATATCATGTTATTAGACACGACACACTTTTTTTTTCCATTAATATTAACAATTGGATTAATGTTTGTACATGTAAAAACACACAGTTGCTACAGTTGATCTGAAGATTATCCTACCCTCGCCAGCCGCCAGCCAACGAACCACCGCCGGCGATTCCAACCCGAATTCTTTCACTCGACTGAAAATCGAGAAGGTGAGATGATTTTGCCCCAATTTTCTTTCTAGGGTTTATTTTTCTTCTTGGTCAGTTTAGTTTCGATTATGCATAATGATATCGCTCAAATGTTGCTCTTGAACTGTTTATTCATATGCTGCTTATTGGGTTTGGAATTTGCATTTCAAGCTATCTTTGCATCGATACAATTTTGTAAATTTCATCATTGTTGATTTGTATTGGAGTTTTGTTCAATTAAGTTTTTGATTAGCAGCGTCAGTATTGTTCTATATTGGGCTCAAAATCATTACAATTGCGATTATGCATTTGAGCACAATTTTTATGGTTTTATATTGCTGATATGATGAAATGCAGATCAAAGAACTTATACGAAGGAGATGGCGCTGCTGGTTCGGCCATACGTAATGTATGCAACACGGATGCCGTTGCTTCTTGGACAAACAAGATGGTTGTCATCTCGTTTGTCACCTCATTTTGATCGAACATTGTGTAAAACACGAACTAGAGTCATCAGTGCTTCTCATCACGGTGTAGTCCGTCTTGGCTGTGGGCCTGTCAAGTTGGAATATCATGTTCTGGGGAGGGGACATAGTCGTCGTGGTATGAGCACGGAGGCTGGCGGGAATGTGAATAGTGAAGGCTCGGTTGATTCGTCTTTGATGACTTCCATGCAGAAAAAGGTTGGTATTGGGCATCCAACATTTGGCTTCCCTTCATTACTCTGCCATAAATTTGATCTCATGAACCCTAAACGCTACTGATACATGCTTGATATTCTCAAGCTTGTTTTTCCTGCTGCATTGTAATCTTTACTGTAAAATTTGGATTTAATGAGATGGAATTATATCGAGTTTGGCAGAAAGATTATATGTGGCTGCTTATGTTACATAAAGAAGATATGAGGCTTACCTTTTTTGAGTCATTTTATTCCATAACAGATCAAGGAGCAACTGGATGCTGAATTGGTCAATGTGGAAGATGCTTATGGCGATGGAAGGCATGTTAGGTGTGTTTTCTTCTGCCATGACCTATTCCCTTTTGTCTGTTTGGTTTAACAATTGTCTCAGTTCATGAGTTGACACCGCGTTCTTGTACCTTAAGCAATAGGAATTGCAACTATCACTTTCCCTGTTTGGGGCAGCAAATGCACCCAGAGGAAATATGCCTCGGCGTTTCCAGGCTAATTGTTACCCTTTCCCTCCCTTGCTTCTTACCCTTACACCCAGCCAGTGAATGTCATGCTGCGGCATAAACTTTTGCATACTTGGAAGCCACAACTGCCAGCATTTCATTGCATTTTATCCTTTTTCATGGGTTTTCTTGCGGCCCTGGCAGGTCTAGTAGCACTTGAGCTTTTGATTCCTCGAATACTGCTGCCTTATTGAACATCTTTCAGCAGATGTTTCCATTTATCCTACTAGTACTAGCAATTCAGGGTTCTGAGTTGTGTTGCACCGGGCAACCTTCTCATGAAGTTCCAAGCTTTTAGCTGCACACCTCTATTCATCACAAAATTTCTATCTTTGTCAAGCTCAAGATGGCAGGCCAAACTGTATTTTATATGCATCGATTACTACATTGCTTGGAATTTGAATATCAAAATCAGTGGTCGCCTTCATCACTAGTGATGTGATTGTGCCAATTAGGACTGCTGTTATTTTCACTTGACTTCAGTTCTTCAATTTTATTCTCTAGGGTTTGCAAATAATTATTGGCCTCTGTTTTGTTTGTTTGACAGCATTTACGTTGTATCATCAGCCTTTGAGGGGCAATCTGCAGTGAATAGGCAAAGAATGGTTTACAAGGCCATATGGGAGGAACTTCAAGAAACAGTCCATGCAGTTGACCGGATGATCACTGTAACTCCCAGCGAAGCGTCGAAGGAGAAATGAAGTTGCTAAAACACTCGAATGGCCAATTCTTTCAGGTCTGCTGAAGTTATTCACAGGACCCTGTTATTCACGATTCGTTTAGCTACCTGTGCTTCTTGTAAAACCATGATTACTTGGTACAATAAGACAAGAACGTTTTTTGGTGGAATTTTTCCATGTAATTTGAAGGTAACTGCTGCCGATGACTGTAAATGGAGAGCTTGCTTTGTAGTTGTGATTTCTCTTGAATTGTTTCCCATCGATGCTTAGCTTGATGTAATGAGAATTGGTACAACACACGGTGTGAATCTCTGAATTAAATTGATTCAATGATCTTACTTTAGTCCATGGATCCACATCTCAAACACATAGCTGCCACCGTCAAGGTATTATCCTGCATTCTTCTATGATTCATTCTATTCAGTGATCAAAGATTGAGGTGTATAGTCACCAGTAAGGACATAATACACATGAGCTATATATATGAAGTCACAATCTAGAATAAGTAAATCCCATCCACTGAAAAATGTGCTCATCAAACATTTCTTGCTCTTGAGGTATGACTAGACATGTACACCGCTAACGCGAATAATATAAAGCTGGCCTCCGCCTCCTCGGCTTCACTGCAGCCTTGCCTCCTCTGAAGGATGAGGATTTCCCTACCCGTTCAAGCAATAACGTGAATAAATTATGATGGGGCGCTACAACGTTGATGATGACATGACACCCTCAAGATTTTAAGCGTCATGATTCAAATCAAATTATTCATGGAAAAATCAAAGCGGAAATTCTTTCTGAAGGGCATCAAGGTTGCGAGAGTCGCATGCATCAATCATGTCATTCCTCGAAGCGCAGCTGCAACAGGAAAAAAACCACCAGCATGAAGAAAGTAACTATCAGGATCGGGTTATAGTTATATGTACAGACAACTAATAATTACTGGAACACAAAAATACCCCCAAACATAACAAATTAGAGGATCCTGAAATCCACATACCTCAGAGAAATTCTTAAATATTGCCAGGCACCATCTGCTTTTGGATTCATTGAAAGAGCTCGAACATAGTAACGGATAGACTCCTCGTACATTCCCTGAGTTGGACAAACATGCAGAGCTCAGAATGAATAACACTACGATAGCACAATCACCAAACCGCAAACTCAAATGCATCAGAAGAAGAGGAGGATGAATGAGTATATAGAGACCTGATTCGCATAGCTGATCCCCATGTTTGCCCATGCTCGGACATAATTCGGCTTCAAATCAAGAGCCTGTAAAGTAAGTGAAAATTAGCGAATAGGGCTTGGTGGACTTTACAACTTCATTGGTTTCAATCGATATGCATCATTTCTAGATGACTCGGTTTGTCATGCTGTCAATTCAACAACACAACAGCATTGTTATTGGTTGACATTACTAGCATTACACATGCGTCAGTTTTCGGAGTAGATTTTTGCGGGTAATAGAATTGCATATGCTACTGTCCTACATTGAGTGCACACATATCCACAGACAATACAGGGAACAAAAAAATAAATAAATAAATAAAAAATCAAGTGTTTACTCGTTTTAATTTTCTCTGAACTTATCTGAGTTCACATGAGAATCATTCAGCACAATTACCAAGGAAGGGGGAAGGCTTTGAGTTAGATACCTGCTGATAAGCTAGAATTGCATCAGCACTCTGGACACTATTTGCCTGCGTTGCACCGAGCTTATTCCAAAGAGAATAATCATTGGGCTTCAATCTTATTGCTGTCTTAAAGGACGCAACGGCTCTGTCGTACTCTCTAGATAAATTATAAAGCACACCCAAAACAATATGTACATCAGCATCATCAGGTGACACCTGAGCAGCTTCATTGAACAACTGAGCAACCTGCGTCCACATGCACCAAGTCAGAGATGGCATGCACAAAGCGAGAACATAATTTCAGCATCAATCAACAGCAATTCGCCAAATACACAGAAACACACGAGGCATACTGATGGAATAAAACAAGAAAATGAAAGACATAAATAACAGTGAAATAAATTTCTTGTTTTGGTTTCGTTCAAGATCAAGGTAGCACTTACATCAGAATAATACAGTGAATCTGATGGCTCCTGTGGTGCGAGAGCTCCATATTTTGGATGATTACGAAGCCACTGATACAAGTACTTCAATGCAGCTGCCTGCTCCATCTCTGAAACAGCACAAAGATATGAGATCTTTCTACATGACATCTCCCATATAGTGAATAAAATCCCACATGTTTCAAGCATTGCCATTTGGATTAGGAAGCATGGCATCATAAAGTGTCCTCTACATATTGATACTTGGCAAGTGTATGAGGGTGGTTGCTAATTTGGGAGAATGCAAGTGGTAACGCTTATGGTCAGTGTTGGCCTCCAGGAACCAGCACATGGTCATGACTCATGAACGCAATGGCAAAATCAGACAGCATGTCTTCACATGCTTCGGGTGGGCAGAAGGGTGGTTTGGCTAATCCCGTTTACCAACTATCGCCTTGGTAAACCCTCCATTGAATTCAATTTCAACCAAACCCAACCTAAGCTTCATTTATTGGTTAAAAATGTGGGCCAACACAAACATTGCAACCTCATGCCAACCCTTTGGTAACTTGAACAATGATCCAGTCACTCACCGTTCGTATGACTCACACCCAGAGAAAGAAGCACTTCCAGATTAGTCGGGTCTACTTCTTGAGCCTTCAACATCGAAGCAATAGCCTGCCAGAGCACATAAAAGGTATGAGTATGTAAGCTTTTTATTTGGGGAGTTCCTTTCAGAAATATGAATGTCTGGCCAAGATTTTTTTTTTTTTTTTTTTTTTTGGGGGGGGGAGGGACTAAAAGGATTGTAGGATATGACCACAATTGCCTTTGCTAAGCAGCAAATTATGAACATCGTGGTTAATCAAGGTGTCGCTAAGTACGAAGATCAACCTGTTGGTCATCATCGTTCTCTGCATGTGCAATCCCTAATAATCTCCATCCTTCGGCATTATCGGGATTCTTTATAACTTCAGCCTCTAAAGCAAGCACTGCTTCACTCAGGAGCCCTTTTCTGAAAAGTTCCTGACCTTCCTTCAAGGGATCTGGGTGCCCGACATAGGGATTCATATCAGAGAAGACATAGACCCCCCTCAACGAATTTGAACGTTGCTGCGCCTCAGCAGCCGTTTGCTCACTTAGGTACCTATCATTCACGTTTAGGTCACTTTATTACCAAATGAAGTTGTGGCTTTCAAGGTTCAAGTCTAGGACTATCACATAAAGGAAATGGTTAAACTTCTATTTCAAAGAGGTCATAACTTCAAATCACTTCCCTTATAGGAAAAGCTTTCTAAGGCACTACAGAAAGAGTAAAATAGCAGGAGAAGATGACGAAAAAAACCAACATACAGAGTAATGAGCAAACCTAAGCTGCATAGCCAAATAGGAGGCTTGAACGGGTGCAGGACAATAAAAAACCATTTAAAATGTTGACACAGAAATTATAAATTCCTTCCCCATTGACCTACAGCTGCAAGAAAAGGGTAAAACTTTCTAGGATAAAGCAGGACAACAGAACTCACAAGTAACTTGAGATAATATTCTACAAAGCCTTCACTGCAGCCACGTTAGCAACAAAGCTGTTAAGAGGGATTAAAACAATGAGGTTTAGGTTTAGATAAGAAGGCCGACCCATGAGAAAAGGATTAATTTTTTTTTTTTTTTACGAGTACCAATAATGATTGAAGATGATAGAAAACTGATTTTCGTCTACTTATACTCTCATTTACTTCACGAGTGTAATTCTCCACCAGAACAAATGCATCAACATATGCATCTGAAAACATAGACCAGAAACTGTAGAAAGCCCCAATACTCTAACAAAAAAAAAAAAAAAAAAAGTTCAGTTAAAAGACCCGTTGTGAAATTTTCCAATACACTGAGCACTCAGGAAGCTAAAAGTGCCTAGCGCGTATGAAGTGCAAGAGAGCAGACATGCAGTAGCTAATCCATATAGTGCAAACAAGGCAATTCAGCAGCAGCATCTGTTAACTCTTAAAACTATCCAAGCGCCAACTAGGCACTTAAAATGTAATTCACCATTCCTTGATTTTGAGGGGGAAAATTTTTGCTCCCTTGGATGAAAGGAAGATATTCCTTTGGAGGTCCCTGTTCAATTCTATTTTGTTGGAGTTCTACTCCAAACTGCAAATAAACTGAAACAGGAAAGCTGTTCATACTTCATACAACTGTATAAGAACTTCGAATTGTTGAAAAAAAGATTATTGAATCATCGGATGCTCATAAAAACTTCTCAATGAACTTACTCATCGTAGGCTGAAGCCCAGCCATCAGCAGTATCGTCTTGAATGGCACTTCCAATTTGATTCCCAAATTCGTCTGCCCAATCTTGCATATGCAACTTGGAAAATTCATCAACCCATTGGTCCTCAGCTGTTTCTTGTTTGCCTCCAGCGAATTCTCGGACCCATGGTTCAGGCTGGTCAGCAAGCTAAACAAACAATTGTGTTAGAAAAACAGAGAGTATGAAAAACAAAGAATATATGAGAGCAATAAATTGGAAAACAAGACAATACGACATACGTCATAGAAAGATTCTGGAAAAAAAACCGTAATTTAATAAGAGGACATTAAATATCATTCGGTAAACGTTTAAAACCAGGACCAACATTATGCATTCTGAAAGTTTGATTAGTGTGTTGGGCAAGTGGTACAAACATTTCAGCTGACATTTTTTCAAAATTGCTAGCATTGGTTAGTGGGCTTGGCGGTGAGAAGTGTGTTCTTGTCAACAGCAGTCCTATTTCCCAGAGGCTAATGTTCTATTTCAATAAAGGCTCGTGTCCATCATTAAGTTGGCTTGTCTCAACTCTCATAGTCATACATAACTACGAAAGTTCTAAATTAGATGTCATGGAGAAACCTCAAAATAGCTTTGCTTCTATTAGCCACCCAGGCATTAACCGTTTTAAACGGGACTCTAGAGATCTCAACAAGTTAGAAGCAAGCCATCTCATTTCAGGAATTTTGGATCGCTCATTTTAGCAGTCTTGTTGGGATAAGAACGGGCAAAGAAAGACAATGGAAAAGAATCTTGCTGATGATAGCCACTAGAAAGGCGTTATGGTAAAAGTGGGGGAAAAAAAAAGAGAAAAAAAACTGTGTTTAATTCATGTTTGAACTCAACCCAAAAAAAAAAAAAAAATTAAAAATAGGTATTGTAGACTTGTAGTTGACGAGAACCAGGGTTTTGGGTTTATATTCATACAGCTTTGATATTGATATCCTCATTAACGAGAATAACTAGTGCACGAAACTCTTCTCATGCATTAGTGCATACTACTCACATACCATGGTACAACAAACATAAGACAAACCACATTTGGAGGGCAGGCCTGCAAACTTGCCTTCTTGTGAACATGATCTGTTGGCAATGAACGATTCTGGTATTGGTTCTCGTACTCTGCTGCCCAGTCTCCTGCTGCACCTACCGGAGTAGACTGTACTTGATTATCTTCAATGAACAATTCACCGCGACTCATCTTTGATACAAACTGGAGGAACTTCGAATTCTGAGCTTCAAAGCAATACAAGTTAGAATGGTAAGCATGCAGGCTTGAAACTTGGAAAAACGAACATGTAAACCGAGTGAAGGAGTCACTCAATCCTGGGTGGGGAGTTACGTCTCTATCAGGGAACAGCATTAATAATAGTTTGTGAAGATAATAAAGGTTCCAATCAGGGAATGAGGGAAGAGAATTAATTTGTTCTTAACAAAAGCAAAGAATAGAAAATACAGATTTGTGAAGAGTACTAAACAGAAAAATGCTGTAGGCCATCACAGAAAACAGGTACCTGAAACTTTGGGTCATTATTTTGAGCTAATGTGTCCGCTAGCATGCGGCTTTGCTCCATTGCGG
>JAOVYX010021897.1:0-15210 GCA_035668315.1 Drosera spatulata | reverse complement strand
AACGCAATTTAGACAATTTAAAGGGAATAAAACAAACGTTTAGAATAATGAAATGATGTGTGATTTCATACACATCATGCAATTGCTCTCATGTGCTGGATTGAAGATTTGAGAAAAAAAAGTTCACTAGTTGCATCAGAACAATCCTGCAGTAGAGTCTTGAAGAGATCTGAGTAAGAAATTGATTCTTAGTCTTAGCAAGTTTGTAAACTTGTAAGAGGTTTCTTTGTAAGCCCAAAAAAAAACAGAGAGATAGAGAGAGAGGTAGTCAACTACCTCTTGGCTTGACTACACTGATAACCAAGGAAAGACTGGACTTGGCCTTCGTTGGTCAATTGACAATGATTGTCTGAACCAACATAAATTCTTATGTCCTTTACTAAAGCATTTTAATTTAGAACTATTAGAAAATTAGTTGGACATAAAGAGATTAGTATAAAAGACTTGGATCTCAATTGCAGACTAATTCTACTAGTCTGCAGTAGGATAAGTGCATACTATCCAATACTAGGCTGCATACTATTTACAATTTTTTTAAAATAGCCTATTCACCCCCTTCCCCCCTCCCCCTCTCTCTAAGCTATATTGTGACAATATGAGAATTACAACAACGACTACAAAGACAGGAGATAAAAAGATCGTCAAGTAGTCAGTTTTTCTTCTTTAAAATCAAACTCCTAAATTTTTCTATCATGTAATCAACTCTGTATTCCATCTAGGAGTGTTTTGTTATCATCAATTTAAGGTGAGATTGTTAGGCTAGAAACCTTAGAATTAGTGATAAGCTAAACAACTCTAGAGAAGTCATCATGGCAGCAGAGGTTCAGACCTATAGAGCATAAGGGTCAATATCAGTGTAGAGTACAGATTGGGAGATGAGTAGAGTATCGATTGAAAGGATTAGGCCTTCATCTCTGAAGAGTAGAACGAGGCAATAGAGTGGACTCAATTAGTCAGTCCGAAGCAGTGGTTTCATACAGGCGGCTAAGTGTTCTACTATTAGTATATCAGTAGAGGAGAATAGCAAAGCTTCGTACAAGACAAAAGTTTCTGCATCATAGTGACAGAGTTTAACATGTTGGTTAATCTCAGGTGATTTTCAGAAGCATTGGGAACTGGGCTATGGACAATTCTTGATCGAAATGGATGGTTGAGATTATTTAATAGGATAAATTACACAACGACTGGTCCTCGGGCCTTGTCTATAAATATGGAATCGCAACAGAGCTTCAGTAGTTGATCTTAACGAAAATACTCAAGTGGATGTCTTGCTGTAAAAAGAAAAAAACAAGTTACCTAAACAAAATTCTGCATTAAATGACTAGAGACCCAGAATAACTTGAAGGAGGTGTTTGTATAGAGGCTTATAGGTTTAGAGAAGAAAGGAGAGCTCTAAGGAATCTCTTTAAGGAAGGTGTTCAGTATATTAGATTGCAACAACTATACACTCAATAAGAAAGGTCAAGGGTGAACCCAAAATCCACACATAGTGAATACCTCGTAGTTTGATTACACTTACTAAGAGAAGAGTGTACTTATGCTTTAGAGTTCAATTGAACTATTGTCAGAACCACTATAAATCTCTGTGAAATTTATATTCTTGCTTTGATTTGTGGTTGTCTGTTTAGATTAGAAGGTTATGATTAAGAAACAGGTTAGAATATTGTTAAACTAGGAGATAAGCACAACTTCAGCTATTCAGCAGAGCACATACTCTATTGAGTCAAAAGAGTTCTCATACTACCTACAGCAGTGCTCGGAAGAGGACACTTTAGTTCTTATAACCTATCGAAGTAGCCTATCCAACGTCCCCTTCTAGGCTCAACTCAACATTTTATGACTATTACATTGCTTTAATTTTCATAGGATCTACATTGACCCCTTAACCAGAAATCACATGTCCTAAGAAAGCTACTTCATTTAATCGAAACTCATTTTTTTGAACTTGACATACAACTAATTAGCTCGTAGTGGCTTCAAGGTGACACATTGATGTTCTTCATGGTCTTGTAAGCTTCGAGAATATATGAGGATATCGTCGATGAAAACCATGGAGAAACGATCCAAGTTTGGCTTGAACACTTTATTTGTCAGGTTCATGAAAACTACAGACGCGTTCATAAAGCCAAATGGCACGACAACGAATTCATAATGACCATATCAGGTCCTAAATGTCGTTTTCATAATATCGTCTATTTTAATGCTGAGCTGGTGATATCCTGATCGAAGATCGATCTTGGGATACACACTAACTCTCTGAAGTTGATCAAACAGGTCATCAATGTGCGGCAATGGATAGCGGTTCTTGATTGTGACCTTATTGAGCTCCCAGTAATCGATACACAATCTCATGCTTTCATTTTTCTTCTTCATTAAATTTGTTTAAATGTTTGTTTGATCACCAACTCTTTATTGTCAACGTTTGTTTGAATAAAAACATCTTGCTAATTGAAATTCATTTAATTTAACTCATCGAAATAAGGTTAGTGTTGAAAGTTATTAAACTTAAGTAATTAAATGAAATAAGTTTAGTGTTTTAAGTTTATAGAGTAATATTGTGTTCTTTAATCCAAGCCTAATTAGTTTAGGTTAATTTCTTTTGGCTATAACAATCCATATTTTAACTATGGAATCTTTTAGGATGTTATATGATGATTTTAAGCCTTGGATTATGTTTCGAGAACATGAGAACAGAAAGGTCTAGGTGGTCGATAAATAAAATGAAAACGATAAATAAAACGATAGAAATATATAGAGATGACACATAAAACAATAAATAGAGATGATATATGAAACAATAAATCGAACAGAAACGAAGATACATAACCCATCCATAGTATTTGACCACAAGCCAAAGGATAATACATGATACATGAATCGAAACTCCGATACTACATAATACATAGTACAAAACGAACAACAAAAACTATAATATCTTAACCATATAATACAAAATATCGTAACTCAAATAAAACAAATATGCTACAAATAAAATCATCTGCGTCTAGCTCTTGGTCTAGATGGTCTAAGTCTCGGTCCACCTGTATAAGTAGAAGGTGTAAATTTATCTCCTGGTCCATGATGTCTCGGAGATAATTCATCAGAATCGTCATGATCGTCGAGATGATTCGAACCTATAGCATCCTCAGAATCGTCAGGATCGTTGGAACCTGCAGCATCCTAAGATGGCTCTTGAGTTCTGATGGTTCCCAGCCTATATTAGTTTCATCGCAGATGGCTCTTGCATAATAACCTAAACCCAAATCATGATTGTAGTTCAGGATGACTTTTGGTTCCCCCTAGAACTAATAGTCATTGTTGAATTTTGAATATGGTATATCTCAATAACAAGAGATTGGTAAATACTGAAATATCATACCAATATAATATTCAAAACACAAAGATCCTAATTAAAGCATTATAATTAGAAGAATTCAAGTAATTTAAGCAACTTTGGACTTTATACTGATTCCACTAATTTCACGAGATCCCACTAACTAAGGGAATTTCACAATACTTAGTTCAATAAACTAACTAAGGGAATTTCAAAATTTAAGCATTACAGAAACTAACCACACACTAGTTTCATAATTTCACAATAACACATTACATAGATTGAGCAAATTTCATACTTAACAGAAAATAGCCACACACTAATTTTTGATCATTTTAAAATTGAATTTATCGATTTTACTAAGTTACCTAATTACTGTATTCAAACTACAACTAATTGTACATAGGCCATAAATTGAACAGTTGTTTAAGCTTGTTCATACTTTGCAGAACCTAATTTAACACATAACAAATTATGCTATTGTCACTAAATTTTACTTATACACTAGTTACTTATAAGAAATATAACACATTTTACTAATTAAACACGAATTACCAACATTGTCTATAATTTTAATAATAAACTACTTCACAGAAACTAAATCTACCCATTTAATTAATTTCAAATTTTACTTAAAACCATTTTTACACACTTCACTATATAATACAGAATACTAAGTTATATCATTTTCTAAGTTACTATTTTATTTAAATACTTTTACTAAGTTATAACATTTTGTAGATAGATTTTTATAATTTAAATATTCAAAAAATTATCATAGGATACCACTTTCTTAAAAATATTTTCAAAACATACAATGCGAAAAAAAATCCCCCAAACATACAATTTGATACTGTACAAACTCTGCGCTTTCTCTCTAACCCTCCACCTCCTTCGCCATTGCATCTTCGTCCTCGCCATCTCTTCTCCTACCACCGTCACCCCGCCCTGTCCACCACCATCGTCTCCTTCACCTTCACCTCCTTTTCCATCCCCAAACCGTTGAACACCACCGCAACATGTCATCTCCGCCTCGGTTTCCGATTCTCATCGTTAGTCGTGGCGTGAATTGCTTTGAATTGTGGTGAAGGTTGTGGTGTGGTGGCGGAATTGAAAAACCTAGCTCCACCGACAGCTATAGAAACTCCTCGAGGGACCCTGTTGGTGAATATCCGCTTCGTTGATGTGAGATTTGATGTCGATTTTTGGATTCCTGATAGTGTGATATCTCCCTATCAATACCGGGCATATCCTGGTATGACCAAGCAAACACATCGACGTATTCCTTCAAGAGGGCTATGATATGATCTCTTTTCTCTAGGGACAGTGTTGAACCGAGTTTAAAGATCTTTGGATTTTTGGGGTCAAGGCCAAGGTTGACTTCGATGGTCTACTAGATGGGTTGAGTTCGTCTAGAATCATTATCATATTCTTTTTCTATTTCGTTTTCGTTTTCGTTTTCATTTTGAATGGAAATAATGGCATTATTGCAGAAATTAATGTCATGCACACAGAAATAAAAGAAAGTATCATTCATTACATCATGTGCAGAAAGAACATAAGAATAAGCAACTCCATCCTTGCTTGTAGTTGAGGTGGAGGAGTTTTCAGAAACATAAATGAAATCAGTGGGGGATGGAGGTATTTCAGGAATAGCGCCAATGCCCCTAGTATCTGCAATAGAGAGCTCCGAGCCGAAATCAGTGGAAGCCAGTGTCGCAGCTACGATCAACCAACGGTCCCGTGGAAGCGATGCAACCTGCAATGCGTCCAGATCAACTATTGGAGAGTTTGCCTCTACCTCTATGGTATTGATGTTGTACCTGGCCTCGAACAAGTCACCTAGATAATCCTCAGTGAAAACAAATGCATCAGAGAAGTCGGACATTTCTGACCCAGCAAACCCCTCTGATTCTGAATCTTCAACATCAGCCCAGCGAAGGACATGGAATATCTCAAACCCTGATTTTTTATTGCCTTGAAAGAAGAACGGTTTAGGGAACCCATGGTATAGCTCGGTCTGGCCAGCTTTCACAAACTGTCCATTGAGGGTGCACGGAATACTAGCACGTGAGAAGATTCTTCGGTCTGGCTCGAGGGTGTTCTGACGTTTGGAATGTTTGTACTCTTTCAGTTCCTTTGGGGAAAGGAAATAACCCAAACCCATGGGGGGTTCGTAAGTGACAAGCTCGACTGGTTCACTGATGCCAGTCCTGTATCGGCCTAACCCTCCCCCGGGAAGGTATCTCATCTTCTTCATCATTGTATGAACAGGATAAAGGTTTAGGTTGATGTTGGCTACATCAAGAGTAGGTGATGGTTTTGAGGTTTCAGGAGAGGGGGAAGGCATGGTGACGGGTGCAGATCTTTCAACTGATATCTCTTCTAGAGAAAACCCACTTACAACTGATTCTAAAGTATCCTTGGCTTCCACTATGCAGACTGACTGACAATAATCCTCGATGATTGTCACTATACCCTTGGGAGTGTCCATGAGCATGACTTGTACAAGGAGGATGGAATGGCCCGGTGAGCATGAACAAATGGGTGTCCCAGCAGAAGATTGTAGGAAGAATGAATGTCTATGACAATAAACTCAATGGAAGCCTCAATAGCTCCAATGTGTACTAGTAGGATTAAGGCCCCAAGAACCTTTCTCCTGACATTGTGATACCCTTTGATTATTTGGTTTGAAAGGAAAAGTTCTGGACTACCAATCTTTTCTAGCAACTGGAGAGAACAGACGTCCACAGCTGACCCATCATCAATTAATACTGGGTATGACGACACCTTGGATCACAACCGTGATGTAGAGAGGCTTGTTGTAGATGGCCTGATCTTGAGGTATGTTGAAGATAAGGGAAGAGTTCTGATGGCTGATGTTGCAGATGTGGCTTACTAGGCCATCCGGATCAATATCTGGAGCTATTTTTTCTTCGTTCAATCTCTTCAGGAGAGCCTGACGATATGATCGAGAAATCATCAACAAATCCCAAAGTGACACCATTGCATTGGTGGCTTTGAGCCTATTCAGGATAGCTTGCTTTGCTATTTCAATTTCAATGGGCTGCTTATCGACCTTATCAGTCTTCTGACCGTCAAGTTGAGCAAAATCGATTCCCGATTGGGTGATCTTAGTATGTTTCCCTGAGCGAGTAATGACTTCAACCTCATTATCAGAAATCAACAGTTTGTAGACCTTCTTAACGAGTTGGGAAGGTTCATTGTCGGGGGATAGCTTGACTGACTTTTTAAGGATAGGTTTCTTTTGTGGTTGGGTTGCTGGTTTTTTGATGGTGGTTACTGCCTCATTGTGACTTGCCAGAAGAGAAAAGGCATTGGAGGTATTTGTCAATTCATCTATCACACAGATGGCGATGTCTGATTCTCTGGGAATCCTCACAGTCTGGTTGGAGCGATATATGGGGTACGACATCCAGATGTTGCCCATCTTGTAGAGAGTGAGTGGTCCACCTGGCACGATGAGGTCCATGGGACGTGTCTCATTGGAGTTGGGGAAGATTGTGTTGATGGGTAAGGCCGCCACCAGCTGGAGCTGTGTTGTGGCAGGCGCAGGGAGCAGCCAGCCACCCTTGGTTCCCCCTATATAAACTCACCACAACCCATATTTTTTATCATGTTGTGATTTTTTCTAAGTGTTGGTGGGTTTGGTGATTGTTTTGGGGCTTTTCCATCATCAAATCAACTCCATTTAAGGGGAAGAAAGATCAAAGAAGATTTGGGATCATTCTTCATCATCTCATCAGCGGATATCATCCTTGGTTATTTTTTTCCTTAGTGTTTAGTGCTATAATTTGATGATGAGGTGTGTGAAATATTGCCTTTGCCTCCAAATCATAAGTTAAATCCTCGATTATGGTTGCGATGTAGTTAGAATAGTGGTGTGATCACTTCCATGTCTGAATTTAGTTGTTCATGCATTTTTATGGTTGTATGTTGGTTGTTGAACTTAGTGCTTCGCTTGATTGATCACCTTACATTGATCTCGTTGTTTGCGTTGATTCCGAGAGGATAGATATAAACGTGACTCAGCCAACCCTCACCTAGAGTTGAATGGAAGGTCGAGAGCCCGCTTGCATGGCTCTGGTAGTCGTTTAGGGGAACCAAGGTGTACATCACTCGTTAGATGCGTTCACCTCTTAGGGATTTACCTTTGATCTTGAGAGAGACTAACATATAGCTTAGGGATTTGAGACTAACAACCTATATACCTAAAGAACAACTACATTAGAACAAACGGCGTGATCACACACTAGGATAACGAAATCGTGACCCTATCCCCACTTCCATATCACTCGACGTCTAATTTAGCGCTTATCTAGTTTCTTCGTTTTTTAGTTTTCTTAGATTAAAACCCCACTCGATTACTTTAGTTTGACCCGCTTTGGACTACATCGTTGATCGTTAGGAACTTATTTCCTCATGGGACGATACTTTTACTCTCGTTTATTAGTTGATAAGCGACACGTTCACTTGCATACTTGCGACAAAGTAAACACTTAACAATAATGAAGAAAATAAATCATTCTTTTCAAATATTTATAGTTTTTAGATGCCTTTAGTATTTATTTTTAAATAGGTGAGGTTGTTAGGATTTAGATTATTTAAGATTATTTGTTAAGGTTATAGCTTATCTCTCTATAAATTGTAATGCTAGCAGACTGAGATTTTTGAGAATTGAAGAACATTATGTTTTGAGGCTTTGAGACTTGTCTTCCAATCCTACAGTGAACCGCCCGTATGTGATATTGTACCAAGATACTCAGCTTGTATGCTTATTGTTCTTTATTTCTTCAATTCTCGACATTGTCAAACGTAGGCTGAGTAAACAGAGGTTAAGCTTAATGTATTTATAGTGGGCTGAGAGGTCTATAGCTAGGGATAACAAGTTCATTATCTTTTGGAGGTTTTCGCTAATTGTGGGCGCAACGTAACTGATTGTGGGTTAAGTTCATTTTCATATGCGGGGGATCAACAATTCACTTAGCGTTTTTATAGGGTTTTGGATTTGTTTTGGTTGTTTAGATATGCCTGTTATGGATTGTTGTCGTTTTATTTATGCCTAGGGTTTCCTGTCTTCTTCTTTGCTGACTGAAGTATTGAGCTTTGCCCAGGTGACTTGCAATTTATCAGAAACAGGTTTAGGTATCGTGTACACACAAAAATAGATGCCATTGATTTCAATATTATTCATGAAAAAATCAGTGTAATATCTAATATTGAATTTCGTTCCATTATACACAAAGACAATACATCTTCGACTCGAAGTAGACACTGACCGATATCTTGAGCCAACTTATGTGCTCAAAATTAGCATCTTAAACATTATGAAAGTCTGAGTTTCCTCACACTCAAGTACATGAGCTTCTCTTCCCTTGCAGTGACTCTTTCCTTCTTCAACATCTCAAGCAAAAAGTCATTCCAAGAATCAATAGGACCAGGCAAGCACCAATGCACACAATCATATACAGAGTCACGTTTTTCTCGGGCCAATGCCCGTATCTACTAGAATGCCCGTCAGGCCTCAACACCGCCTGTGTCGCATCAATAACACAAAATTTTAAGCCTTTATCCCTCCCTTCTAGTTGCGCAACCTTGACTTCCTTCATTTGCGTGATGAACAGGTCCAAATTGTTACCCACTAAGGTCATCTCACTGCTCGTGAATAGCTTTTCCTAAGGCAGTTCCCGCCTTTGTTCCACTCCCCGTCTTCAAAATGAGTTGGGGCGAATGTCCTGAGATATGTCACGCCCTTGAAGTTTTTTCAACCTAGGATGGCCTTGAAGGCCGTGTGGAACACTCTTTGGTACCCATAGGACATGGGATAATTTGTCATGTTCTGGATGCCGCAGAAGCGGCAGCCTATTAGGCGCCCTTTTTCATAGTACATTAGTGATCAATGGAACCACTGGGCAGCCGAGAGAATGATGTAGTCAAACTCATCGATCTCGGTGGACCAGGACTCGCCAGGCTTGTCGGGGTGGAGGCCGAAGATTCCTGTGCCTGATGGACAGTTAGGATCATCCTGTTTCGCTTTTACTAGGAAACGTGTCCAAAATGAAGCTAATGTGAAGTTGTATGTCTTGTATAACCAGCGGTTGAAGTGCTCGTCTAGCGTGTAAGAAACATCGATCTGATACTCGACCTGTCACCCAAACAAAACAAAAAAAAAACAGTTTTCTGTTACTTACTAGCACACTAAGCAAAATCTAAGTTGTTTCAGAAATGACATTCCAAACACCTACTCCGTATAACGTTTTTCAATGAATACAAAATGCTTGCTGAATAGAGTCGAATACCTTGCTGAATAGTGTTAGAAAGTATTGGCTAAAGTACATCTCTGTTTATTTCTGATGGAAGGCCATTCTCATAGTTCCTTTTGCAATGAATTCTAAGGTGTTACTAAAAAATATTATTTCATAATCATTCATACTAGTTGGAATGTCAATAAGGGGTGAGTGTGATAGCCTAACTAAATATAGGCTTTGGCATTCATGATCTAATGCAAGAAACAGAAGTGTGGAAGTGATAGCCTAACTTACGAATTTTGGCATTGATGTAATGTGAGTCAGAAAAGTGTGTTAAATATAGAAATTAAACACAAAATATCCAGAAACGTAGCATGCATTAATGATGTCTATAACAAGAGATGCTGAATTCGCCATACCAAAAAATAGGAGAGAGCTAACAAAACAAGATGCCCAACCCAAATGGACAAACCTGCAAAATAACAATAATTTAGCATGGATCAACAGCAGCCAACCCTTTTCAGCTATGCTCGTTTCTACAATTACCAAGCCTAGTCAACAAAAATTCAAGTTGGACTAAGCCCAAGTAGACCAGTACAAAAGAATTTATATAAGAACTTCGACAATAATTCATCATGATTATTCAGCCTAATATATTGTACTCTATTAGATAAACATACTTGACCAACTACGGGAAAATACTTCCACTTCCTAATTTATAAGGACAAATTCAACCCAAGAAGAAATCGAACTCACACTTTTGAAACCTTCCACTTCTCTCCCACAACAAGAGGAAACTCACATTTCTTTTAAGTTGTCTTGTAAAAAAATAAAAGAAAAAGAAAATCCCACATCAAAGATGAAGCTCCATAGTATGGAGATTCCACTAGGAAAGATAGTGACAACCTTAATCCTCCTAACATGCATCCCTCTTCTTCTCAAGAAGTCGCCCGTCGTGAAGGAGCTGAAAAAAACCACTATGATCACACCAAGAGTCATTGACAAAGGATCATCATCATCAGCAACGACAACAAAAAATGGCAACAGTACGAATAGAACAACAGGCGCGTAGTTCCGTCATCCCATGGTCCACACACCCATATCAAGTCTTTGATTTTTATTTTTATTTTTCTAAGTCACTCACATGATTTTATTTTTTTTAAAGTTCTATCCTACCGACTACTGTTACCTTATTGCTTCATATATATGGGAAAAATGGATATGTAAGATCCAAGAATAAAGATTTTAAATTGATGATTTTTTTTTCAAAATTGAATGGAGAAATAAAAGAAAAGCAATTTAATATAAATCAAATAATCAATCAGTTTAAATTTTACACCGTTTGATTGTCTTTGTCTGATATATCACACATTGTCTTTGTCTGATATATCACACATTCGTCAAACTCATATAGCAAAAATACTAGTTTATCCATCCGTGTGGTTATACACAGGATGAAACAAAAATTAATTACAAAATTATCATGGCATATAGAATACTTGATATTTATTGTTAAAGGTTGACGTCCAACTTTTTAAGCTTTAAAGATTTGATAAAATGAAGTTGGATTAAGATTGCAAAAAAATAAAAAATAAAAAAACTTAGGGGATTTTACCCAAACCATAATTTGTCCATAATAATTACAAATAAAAACATCAGGAAAAAAGTATTCCAAGAAACTATTATTCATCCATCTCATTTATCATCACCTCACCATCGTCGGAATCCAACAAGTCGTCGGAATCCAACAGCTCCTGAAAATCGTCGCCAAAGCCCAACAAGTAGACGGAATTGTCGTTGAAATGCGACATATCTAAACAAAAAAAACAAAATAAGGCATTTGAAGGAGAAAAAACAAAACACCTGAACTAAACAAAATAGAGCATCTGAAAACCAAAACAAGGTGCCTGAACAAACTAAAACAAGACACCTGAAAGAAAAATAAGAACACTTGCAAATAACTACTTGCAAGTTGCAAATTTGCAATTCAACAGCAAATCACCCCTTGGAATTCACGGCAATGAAACATTTGGTCACTTGCTAGATCGAATTTCATCACTTGCAAGGTGTTCGATCCATTGACAAACTCGGAAATCTCCCGAATTCAATCAAAACACTATCACGCCCTATCAGAAACTCAAAAACATCAAATTCACAAAGAAAAACCACCACAACAAACACACAATCAGACATCAATTCAACCTCTTCCAATACATCCAGAACCCTATCAGTCTCCTCCATGTTCCTATACAACAGCAACTCATCAACCCCGAGACGATCTTCTCTACGTCGCTCTTTGCCTTCAACTTGATGAGTCGTCCCAATCGCGGGAAGAATCCGGTGCGGGAAGATGATGATTGACATCGGAGAAACACTGGAGGAGAGAGGGGAGAGATGGTGGTGGTGGGATGGGGAGAGGAAGGAGAGCATCGTTTACCCAAGCCCAAGCCCAAGCCCAAGCCCTGCCAACGCCGTGGGTGTGATTGTAAGGCACACGTGTTTTATCAATTAATTCAGAAGAGGTAAAGAAGAAGATTTTATATAGATTTTTTTTATTTTTTATAATTTTAATATGAGTAAAATTTTTCAAATAATTTTTACTCTCTTTTTATTTAATCTACATAAATCTATACATGAATTTATTTTCATCATATTTATATGACACATATTATATAACAATATTAAACTTCAATAACTACATTTAAGGAAACAAGATCAACATATGGTACTTATAAATCTTTGTTAAAATATTTGTATTTGATAAAATATATGTTATCTCGATCTGTTTTTGGCAATTTGGGAAAAATATCCAATAGAAGTTTTAGTTATATTTTAATATCTATTTCGATTTTTACAGTTCATATGCACGTAACTACAATATACGTATGTATGATATACATTTCATATAGTCATTGTTTATCGTTGATGAAGGCCAACAAGTATTAAAATATAAGTGAAATTTTTATTGATTACTATCCAATTTGCCTAATTAATCTCAAGAATATAAGATAATTTAGTTGATGAATAATAAACAACTAAATCAAAAAAATATTCGATAAAATTATAACCCTCGTATTTTCATTTAGTATATAATAGGAGTATTACGTATAGATGCGAAGCCAACTGGTGTAGAGCATATCACACTGAGAAGTGTGGTGAGCTTCAAGGTACCCAAGTACAAACTAACTGGAGTCATGGTGTGACTTGTGAGCCACCGCTGGTAGATTATCAGCCATCTCCGATGACTCAAAGAGCTCGGATCCGTAATTATTTTTATTATAAAAGATTATAATATTATTATTTTTTTATGGATAGTTTTTTAACTCGGTCATTTGATGAATTTTCTATACCGCTTTCTTATATTATTTTTTAAATTATTCATATCTAGGTGTATTCTTTATTAATGTTTTTTATACACTATTTGTAATATATAAGCCTTCAAATGAATTTTTTCATTAATTTAAAAAATATTTTTTACTGAAAGTAGTAATGTTTTAATCTTTAAATTGAAATTGTAATTTTATAAGTTGAAAATTTATTTTAAATTATAATTATTCTTTTTATAGTTATTAATAATTTAATATAATGATGAATGTGATATAGGGAATATTTTTTAATTTTCTTAAAGTACGGAATTTTAGTAGGGATAGAGAATAGGATGAGGATAGAGATAGATAGGCATAGGAAAATTAGGATGTGGACAATTTTTCAAAAAAAATTCTATATTTAAAGCTAAAGAATCATTTGAGAAATTCACTAATAATGCTCTTAAGAATCTCAATCAAACATATAACTAACATTTCCTCAAGTTGGAAAATGGAAAAAATGCTAACTGTATCTATATAATAAACCACATAATTACACATAAATAAAGAAATAGAGATTGAATTCGTGACATCATGTCAAGATTGACCTACTCTGATGCCATCCATGTTGAATAACCAATTTTATCAAATGTTTGAACTATGACAAATCAAGTATATAGCTTGTTAAAATCCATAATGGGTCTACTATCATTTGTTTGTTCGGATGATAGAAAACCCATTAGATATATATATTGATCTTTACCACTTCCCCTCATAGTTCACATAATAAATCATGTAGATGACAATAAATAAAAAAGATAAGTATCAAACTCATCACCTCATGCCATGCATATTTCAATATCATGTTAAGAAAATAATTCTACCACCATCCAACTTGGGTGAATATAAACATTATCTTCAAGCCTTAATCTAACACATTAAATATAAGGGATTGTTTGCTATTCTTGTTCAAAATTGTGAAAACTAAAACTATTAATAATAATAGAAAACCAATACCGAAATCCAAATCATTTTATAAAGTAAAGTATGGAGTAATATTTTGTAGAGGGGATATCAAATGCAAAACTCAGATGAAACTGAAAATCATTTTTTCTGATTTCCTATCTTTAATTTCGTTTTATAAACAAGCGTTTCTCTTTCATCAGTCAATGAAGTGAAAATAAAAAATTAGAAACCAAAATGATATCAAATAGGCTCTAAAAAGGAGATTATTTATGATAATAATAATAACGGACATAGTATGTGAAGTGTTACTCCATCACGTTCACAAGCTGCAAATACAATAATATGATGCGTTTCATCTAGCATATGTAAATGGTTGAGAGCTCACGTACACTACAAAAATGGAAGCTATTAGCGACAGCCTAAATCCATCACAAAAACGGTCGTTAAAGGCTATTAACGGCCGCTTTGCGACAGCTCTTGACAATCGCTAATAGCATAGTCGCAAAACCAATTTCCGACAAAAGTTACTGAAGTTCGTCGCTATTTAATGACAGTACAATCACAAATTAGCGATGGTCGTACTGTTAGTCGCTAAGGCCATTCCCGGATACTTAGCAACAGAAAGGGATTTTCGTCACTAAATTACAATAGAATTTACAGGTTCCGTCCCAAAGTTTATTTCTTGGATTGCTAAAGTTTGTGACAATAGCTATAGCAAATTTGCGACAAAAAATACAGAATCGGTAGCTAACCTGGTTTGCATGAAAAAAAAATAACTGAAAATCGTCCTCGTCTGCTATATACATACAACCAAACACCCAAATTACATGTTTTGGGTTGATAAATCAGCATCCAACACTAGCAAAAATCCAATATCAATGTTTTAAACTAAATTAACAAGTTATATAGCATTTTCGTTAGTAAAACCAAGATATCCAACCTGAACCCTAAACGTTAATCCTTAAAATACATAAATCTGCTCAGCGACGTCGAGAGGTGATGGTGGATCCCTAATTAGCTTGGCTTTTGTGGTGCATATGTTGCGTTATTCTTTTTATTACCAGTCAACCATACTACTCGTGTGGTGTCCGTGTGATGTCCGCGTGGCTTTTCCGTGTTTGATTCTTAGTATAAGAAGAAGAAGAAGAGGAGAGGCAGAAGATGAGGCGCAGAGAGCGAAGGAGAAGGAGAGGAGTGGCAGAGAGGAGAGCACGGGAAGAAAGGGGATAAGGAGGAGTGGGATTCACATATACCCACGTAAAAACACATTGAGGGTTTAAGGGATTTGTTTTAGAGATTATTATCTCTATCCCTTATTGTGAGATTCTCAATAATT